>JANAVB010035397.1:0-68395 GCA_029216955.1 Iris pallida | reverse complement strand
CGGACTCCTCGGCTCGATTGAAGAATCCTGCCGCTTGCCCGTTGATGATGTGTAGAGAACCAGGAATTGCTAATGGATCTGAATAGGTCGATCCATGCTTCAGAGAAACCAAAGGCCTTGAGCACCCAAATTATGAATTACCATCAGCCGTCATAAGCTTTCTCCATGTCCAGCTTAATGGCCACGTTATCGCCCCTAAGGGGAACTTCTGCACGATCATCTTTGTGCCAGAAGGATGTTGTCTGTGATATTGCGCCATTTACAAACTTAACTGCTTTGTTCTTCTGAGATAATTTTTGGAGAAGAGTGGACACGCAGTCGTGATGATCTTTGCAATAATTTTGTTGGTGAAGGTGCAGAGACTGATAGGGCAAAAGTCCTTGAAAGTCTCTAGGTTATCTTTCTCGGGGATAGAATGAGGTTAGCGCAAGAGATGGATTTGGGGTATCTCCCTCCCTGAAAGAAAGTAATAGCTGCCTCGTGCAAATCTTTGTAGATGATGTCCCAGCAGGTGCTAAAGAAACCCCCTAAAAAACCGTCGGGACCGGGAGAGCTATGTTCGTTCAGAGCCTAAACAGCTATCTTGACTTCTACAGCCGTTAGGGGTACCTGGATCTGCTCGTTCTCTCTTTCGCTAATCTTGCTGGGGATGTTGGACAAGAGATCGTTGTCTTTAAATATTGGATCTTTGGTGAATAATCTGGTGTAGTAGGTGCCGACGGCCTCTTGGATACTCCTTTGATCTCTCTGGAGGATGTTGTTGTCGTCTTTTATTTGGTACAGGATGAGATGATGCCTCCGACCTCTGACGCAGGAGTGAAAGAAGTCCGGAATTTTTGCCTCCCTCAGAGTCCCAAGCCGGTCTGGCTTTCAATTTCCAGAATTCTATTTTCACTTTCAGTCGAGATTTGAGGATCACCCTGGTGAGGTCGAGCGTGGCTCGGTGATCCTGTGATATGTTTGAGGCGAATAGGCTCTCTGCACGGGTCATATCGTCTTCTGCCTTCTTGATTTCTTGGAAAATGTTACCGATCGCGTTCTTGCTCCAATACGCTAGCATTCTCTTATTGGCTTTGAGCTTAGCAGCGACACGCTTAAGAGGGTCGAGATCAGAGGGCACTCCCTAAGCGTTCGCTACGATGTCCTTGAATCGCGGATGGTGGGTCCAGAAGTCCTGGAATCGTAATGCTTTCTTGATCGGATTGGGGCTGCAGCTAATGAGAATAAAGAGGGGAGAGTGATCCGATTCAGTGGTGTTGAGGTAGAATAGATTGGAGATGAGGCCTGTGTCGTCCCAGCGATTATTGACCATGGCTATGTCCAGACGGGAGTACTAAAGTCTGGCGGCTTCCTGCATGTTGCACCAAGTGAACTCGTTGCCTAAGAACGACAGGGGCGACATGTGGGCGTTGAGGATGAAGGTGTTAAAGTCGTTCATGGCCGATAGGTGGGGGGGCCTACCACCTGACTTCTCCTCTCTACAAGAAATGGTGTTGAAGTCTTTGACGCAGAGCCACGGGAGGTAGCTGTGCTATTGATGGGTATCCAGCAGAGTGTCCCAAAGCACCTTGCGTTCTAGAATGTCACAACTTTCGTGCACCGCGGATAAGAGGGAACGGCCCCTGAGGGTTGGGTGTTTGACCCTACAAGAGAGAGCCTGTCTGGAGTCTTCAATGGAGCCAAATTTGATGTCGGGGTCGAAGAATATCCAGATGTCATTGCACCATGCTATTGCGGCCGGGAATCCGAGCTTGAGATTGAGAGCTTTTAGTTTTTTTTTGAGGGATTTTGGGTTCTATGATGATTAAGATGTCTATGTGGTGAGTCTTCTTTAGGCTGATAATTCTGTTCTTGGTGGGTTTGTTGGTAAGCCCATGAACATTCCACGAAAGGATTCCAAGCATTGAGGGGGGAGGGGTGGAAGGGTTATGTAACTTCCCGGCTGATCTAGTGGTCATGGTCGATGACTTTTTGGCCTGTTTTTTCTTTTTGTTATTAGGTTTTCTGAGGATATTCGGGGTGGCTTCTGCGAGATCTTCTTTTTTCTAGTTCTGGCCGAAGGCTGTAGATTCGGATGCTAGCTCCAGGAAGGGGGCCTCTGTCTCGATCTCTGTCAGCGCGCTTAGGGGGTTTGAGGGGTCTAAGAAACCTGCTTCCGTGGCAAGCTGAATTCTGATGGCTGAATCTGGTCCCCGATTGGCGACGTTGACTGCTGACGGTTGGGTTAGTTCAACCTCTTCTGGTTGAGGAAGAGGGGCCTCTGGCTCCTCGGGTTCTAACCTTTCAGTATCTGTGTGACCCTTGCCTGAGTTCTGACTCTGGTTGCATTCCTCCTCTACTGTTTCTGTAAGGGCTAGAATGCCGAAAGAATTGTGAAGGTGTAATTCGTCTAGTGCTGTGGATGAATGTGCCTAAGTGGGTTAGGAGAGGAAGGGTACAATGTCCTGGGAGAATTGAGGGTCTGTGTGAAGACTGAGGGAAGCCTCTCTATCTGTGAAAAGGCTGCGTGAGTTGGAGGGATTGGGTGGGTGATGTAGGTTGGAGGTGGGACTTCTTTAATGACGGTGTTTTGTGGGGTGCCGTCTTGAGCTCTGGATGGGCTTTGTAGCAGTGCTTGGTGAGGTATCCTATCAGCTGGCAGTATTTGCAGTAAATGATGTTGTTGTCATACACCAACGCTTGGATGTGTGTCTTGTTCCCGTGTTGGAGCTCGATATGATTTGGAGGATCTGAGGTCAGATCCAGTTCTACACATATCTTGGCGTAATTTCCTTTGGAGAGGTTTCGGATTTCTTCGGCTACGACCACTAGGGATCCGAAGGAGCTGGCTATCTTTTTAAGTGTCGGGGAGCGAAGCAAACTAGGGACAAATTAGGTAGGGTAATCTATGCCGAAATGATGGTCGAGTCAACCTTGGGGTCGAAGTTGGGGGACCATTTGACGATTTAACTCTTTGTGAGCCGAAAGTTGTGGTTCCACTCGCCCAAACGACAAAGTAGTCTGTTGCAGAGGAGAGGTGAAGGAGATAGTATTTGGGGTCTAGTGGGGTGACCTGGTAAGTCGCGACGATGCCCCATCCGGCGATGACCTCACGAATAGAGGTGAGCTTCGGACAGCCCGCCTTGAACTTCAAGACAAAAGTCTTAGAGAATCTACTTGCGAGGAAAGCGATCTCATCTGAAGAGAATGGGATTTGGATGGCTTTTCCGTCTGACGTTGCCTGGAACTCGATGTCTCGGAGTTCTACGTCTTCCAACAAAGGGGTCGATTAAGCTAAGCAGTCTGGCCTCAAGGCGTCCGCGAAAGACACCTTCTTGGCTAGACTGTCTGCCCGAGCAGGGGGTTACTGACGGTTGAGGGACGGGGGAGACCTCTAAGGGGGATGGAGCTACTATCGAACCGCTATGCGGACAAGGATGGTATATGCCCGAGGTTGAGGGCGCATGGCGCTCGTCGAAAGCGTCATGTGCCTCCGATGGAGCGAGGTTGACCGGACAAGGCCTTGGAGGGGCCGAAGTAGGCGCATAGGGTGACGAAGTGAGCGCATAGGGTGGCGAAGTAGGCGCATATGAAGTCGACCTGCCACGCTGGGAGGGCGACGAGGAGCCTGGACCTAATAGTGTGGGGGCATGACTGCCCACACAGGACCTGGGCGTATGACCCGTACCTGCGATAGCGCAAGGTCCATCAGCAAGGGGTACGAGACCCACTTGCTCGGGAAGGGCGCATGCTCCTGCGACGCATAGGCCGGGGGAAAGGGGTCCTGATCCGACTAGCTTGGAGAGGGCGCATGCGCCATCAATAGGGATTGGGGCGCATGACATCCTCTCCGCAGGAACAGATGAGAGTGGAAGTGGGAACGCTGCCAATTTTGATTTCGAATTCGAAATCGACTCTGAGCGAAGAGGAGTTGGTCAGGGGCAAAAAAATGTAAGGATCGAGGCTGGGGCGCCACTGCCGATACGAGGCCACCGAAGAGAGGCAGCGACTCCCTGAGCGACCTCGGGGGCGGGGGGACGCCGAAGGGCCAGCTGAGCTTGCGTGCCTGTCCGGCTGAAGCGAAACCGACAGCGGCCAGCTGCTCCGTCGACCGTACCGGCGCCAGGCGCCTAGAGAGAGTGGGGCCTCCAGAGGTGGACGTGGCTGCCCGACCTGGGCCGCCGAAAGCCGGCGAGATGCGAGGGTGAGGGTCGGGGAAATACGGGTGTCTGGTATAGGGGGAGAGGGGGGCCTGCACCGGCCTGGTGCGGCTGCGAACGTCCGTTCCGGCGGTGCACTCGGACGGGTGCGGGGAGGCTAGCGGAAGAGGGAGGAGGGGGGGTCCCAGCTACGGGAGGGGGAGTCCCAGCTACGGGAGGGGGAGCCTTCATTGCCTCAAATATATATATATATATATATATATATATATATATATATATATATATATATATATATATATATATATATATATATATATATATATATATATATATATATTTTATATATATATATATATATATATATATATATATATATATATATATATAATCTTGCTAAAACCCAAAAGTCTAACATATTTGTTAAGGAAAATTATTTACTATATTATCAAATAAAATAATATTTCTAATATCAAGCACATATAATATGTTTATATATATAACAACTATTCCTAAAATTGTCTCCAAAATCACCAAGGTAAAATACCAACACAATATATGTCTACCCAGACATCTCTGGTCACCCTGCAATACCTCATGGGCTTGGACTTTGTTTGGGTTGTGTCTGGGCTGGCCGGGTCTCTTAAAAGTCAATGACTTAATTAATAGCTATTTAAATCATCTGTAGGGGTTAGGTCGCATCTTGGCCTGTTTTTCCTAGTTAGAGCACACTTATGGCTGGATCTTCCTTGGCATGGCTATTACATTATTCAAGGCACACTACTGCATTATCCATGCCATGATTGCTAGTCGTCTAGTACTTCAAAACTTACCATGTCTAAAGTCGTCTACCGTAATAATTAACTAAATAATTATTTATAAAATTCTAAAAATCACCATTTAAATCAAATAAATAATAATAATAAAATATTTCAAAAAAAATTGGGGAGAGGAGTTTCAAATCTACCCATCTTGAAAATAATTTCGTCCATGAAATTCTAATTCATAACTATTACTAAAATTCAAAAAGAAATTCTACCTTAACCTTAATCTCCTTGAATTTTAATTCCTCAAAAATAGTTTATATCCTTCTCCCGGCCATTTTGTAATTACAAAACCTCGAGGACTTCTACCCACCTTTGGTCATACTACTCCCTCAAAGGTATGTCACTAAAAGTTTATAACCTTCCATCTAGTTGCTAGAGTCATTACCCGTGGATATCTATAGCATATGGTATCTCTAATACCCTCATATCTATCAAGTCACCCAAAAATTCAATAATCAAGCAATATTACAATATAATATAATAATTTTTGACAAATTCTAGACAGCATGATTATTCGTCACTCCGAAATAGGATGGAACGAGAGTCAATAGTACGGGAAGGCAAGGATGAATAATCGAGAACGAATATGAAGTTTCAAGGACGATAGAGAAGCTTCTAGGAGAATTTTCGAGGCAGTCTGGATTAAGATTTCTAAGGGTTTAGTCAGATGCGCAGGCTCGTATCAGTATAGTTACGTAGCCGATACGATATGCACTGACCTGCATGGGCCATCACAAAAACTTGTCATGACCCGCACCCGTTTTTCGGGATGCAAGTACGTGAGCAAGCCAGCTACGTATAAAACGGACTCCAGCCCGACTCGAGTACGTATAAGCAGTCAAGATCATGGTATCATGGCTAATATGGTAATCTATATTGTATCTCAATCCACAAAAATATATAAGACAAAAATGAACAAGTATGGGTCGTGGTCTGCAGCCCACTAGCATATATGTCCGATTAGACTCCAAGAATAATATGAGTCTATAAAGCTAAGCTGATAAGCAGGATATATCACAAAAGTAAGAGAAAGATAGTTAATCAATAACACTAACAAAATACCTGAATCATGCAGATGAAGTCAACTACCACATGCTCAGCTAACTAACTCCGTGCAATCAGCTACCTGAAGAGATCATCAGGTCCTCAGAGGACTAGCAAGACACATAAAATATGCCGACTAATATGACAGTAAATAACATGTATGGAGGATAAGAACACTGCAAGAAAAATATCTAAGGTCTACGAGTCGTGTGGAAATGTAATACTAGACTTGGCTAACTATCAATCAGAACTCCTATAGCTTGTAGTACAATGCAAGATGCTCCTAATCTATAGTGTTTCAATTGACGTACAAAGTAGGATACTCTCAGTCGAGGTTACACAATCCTAGTATCGATCTTTTCTCCTAAAGGATACAAGGTCAAGTAGACTCCTATAAATCGTAGTACAATGCAAGATACTCCCAATTTATAGTGTCGCAAGTCAAGTCAACCAATCAATCAGTATACGCTATAGGTCGTAGTACATTGCAAGATACTCCCAATCTATAGTATGTCTCAACTGTAGTACAATGCAAGCTAATCCCATTCAAGAATGGTCAAGTCAAGAACAAGATATAGAATGCAAGATACTCCGAGTGTTCTAGCACGTGACTAGGGTTGGACTCGTACCGTCTCAGTTGGGACACGTGGAATACATTGTGTACTCCCTCCAATGCGGGCGGTAATGCCAAGTGGTATGCCACCCTCCGATCTTCTCAAGAATGTGGAACGGTCCGATGTACCTCGGACTGAGCTTCCCGTCTCCCCCGAAATTGGAGGTATCTTCAAGAACACAATGTCGCCCACCTAGATTCAAGTAAGAGTTACGACCTATTTTTATCATTATTTAACAGTTACAACTACGGGGAACTATACCTCAAACTCTAACGGTCTTCGGTGACTATCGGCCTAGTGCTTCTGCCTATCCTGAGCCACACGAAGACGCTCCCTAATCAGCTTCATCTTCTCCGCAGCATCCACGATCATCTCGGTCTCCAATAATGCTCTCTCACCCACGTCGTCCCAAGATAGTGGGGTACGACATCTTCGCCCGTACAAAGCCTCAAAATGGGATATCCCGATACTAGCTTGGTAGTTGTTGCTGTAGGAGAACTCCACAAGATGAAAGTGATCCTTCCACGAGCCGCCAAAATCTAGTACACACGTTCGTAGCGTATGAATGGTCCGCTTCGACTGCCCATCTGTCTGTGGGTGATAGGCCGTGCTGAACTTGAGCGATGTGCCCAAGCTAGCCTGCAGACTCCTCTAAAAGTAGGACGTGAACCTACTGTCACGATCGGAGATGGTACTCACTGGGACGCCATCCAACCTGATAATCTGCTTCACGTACAACTCTGTCAATCTCTCCGTGGATAGTCCCACTTTGAATGGTATGAAGTGGAGCAATTTGGTCAACCTGTTGATGATGACCCAAATCGTATCCTTCCCTCCTGGAGAACGTGGTAGGCCGAAAACAAAATCCATAGTGATGTGTTCCTACTTCCACTCGGGAATCGACAACGGCTGAAGTAAACATCTAGGTCTCTGCCTCTCGCCTTTGACCTGCTGGCACACAAGGCATCTAAAAACGAAGCATGCCACCGCATGCTTCATGCCGTACCACCATACGTGGGCTCTCATATCCTTGTACATCTTGTTGGCTACAGGATGCAAGGAATACTGAGAACGGTGCACCTCCTGCATGATCTTCTCTCGCAGCTCTCCACTAGGTACATATAATCTTGTCCCATACCTCAATGAGCCATCCTCTGTAATGGTGAAGTTCTCTAGTAAACCAGCCCATATCTATGAGATGATACTCCTCAGCTGCTCGTCCTGGTGTTGTACCTCTTGTATCATGTCTATCAATCCAGACTGAATCTGTATGACCATCATCTGCATCTCGACTCCAGGAATGATGACCTCAATGACTAAGCTCTCCAAGTTTGCTAAGAAGTGCTGATCTCTCGTCAAGAACACAGGTACTAGATACTGACTCAAGGCGTCCGCAACTACGTTCGCCTTCCCGGGGTGGTACTGCAATGAGATGTCAAAATCCTTCATCAATTCAAGTCATCTGCGTTGCCTCATATTCAGCTCCTTCTGTATGAAAACGTACTTCAAGCTTTTGTGGTCAGTGAATATTTGCACACGCTCTACGTACAAGTAGTGTTTCCACAACTTCAGGGCGAATATAACTGCCGCCAACACTAGGTAGTGGGTGGGGTAAATCTTCTCGTGAGGTCACAGCTGTCTGGACGCATACGCTATCACCTTCTTGTTCTGCTCTAAAACACACCCCAAGCCCTTCCCTAAAGCATCGCTAAAGATAGAAAACCCGCCAGAACCGGATGGCAGCATCAATATAAAAGCTGTCGTCAGCCTCTTCTTCAGCTCATCGAACGCAGCCTGGCAGTCCTCTATCCATACGAACTCCACGTCCTTCTGAGTGAGCCTAGTCATCGGCTCCGCAATCCGAGCAAAGTCCTGCTCGAACTTCTTGTAGTACCCCACCAATCCCATGAAGCTCCGAATCTCTGCCACAGAAGTCGGAGTAGTCCATGACTCGACAATAGCAATCTTTTTCGGGTGAACGGATATACCGCCTCATGTTACTACATGACCAAGGAATTCCACCTGGTCAAGGAAAAATTCGTACTTCGAAAGCTTCCTATAGAGTTTCTCCTTCCTGAGGGTCTCCAGCACAATCCTCAGATGCTCTTCATGCTCTTCCGGTGACTTCGAATAAATAAGGATATCGTCGATAAAGACCACTACGAACTTGTCAAGGAATGGGTGGAACACCTTGTTCATCAAGTTCATAAAAACTGCCGAGGCATTGGTCAACCCAAACGGCATCACCATAAATTCGTACTAGCCGTACATAGTCTGGAAGGTTGTCTTCGGGATATCCTCCTTCTTTAGTTTTACTTGGTGGTACCCCGACCTCAAGTCGATCTTTGAAAATACCCGTGCACCGCTCAATTGATCGAAAAGATCATCAATTCTTGGTAACGGGTATTTGTTCTTGACCGTCTTGCTATTCAAGGTTCGGTAGTTGATACACATATGCACTGTCCCGTCCTTCTTTGGCACGAACAGCACTGGTGCACCCCAAGGCGACGAACTCGATCTAATGAACCCTTTCTCCAGTAGCTCGTCGATCTGCTTTTTTAACTCTATGGCCTCTTTGTTGTTGATTATGTACACTCGTTGCAACTCTGGCTCCGTGCCTGGCACAAGATCAATGGAGAACTCAATGTCTCTGTCTTGCGGTAGCCCTGGTAGATCCTCTTAAAATACGTCGAGAAACTCCGCGATGGTGGGATGAGGTAGCTCCTTCTCTGCTACCATGGTCCCACAAAGAGCGTCGCCACGCTGCTCTACTGCTCCTCTAGCAAACTCGAACACGATCTCCTCCGGCGGACTAAACACTACACATCCGTGCTGACAATCGATGCTAGCAGAATATTTACTCAACCAATCCTTGCCGAGCACTATATAAAAGCTCGGGAGTGGCATTATGAGTAAGATAGGGCGCACTTCCCGGCCTCTTATGGTAATACGACGACCGACGCAAACATCCTTCACCAAGATGATGCCTTCGCCAGTCAAGATTTTATAGGTATAGTCTAAAGGCTCATATACAATATTATGTCTAAAAATAAAAGCTACAAATATGAAGCTATGACTGGCGCCAGAATCGAATAAAGCAATAACTGAAGAAGTCTCAAGGAGAACAGAGCCTGCTATCACATCAGGAGATGCTAGTGTCTCCTCACTGCCATGGCATAAGCTCTACCCTGCTGCTGGTGCTGGACGAAGCACTGCTGCAGTGTGGACAGGGGTCCCCTCTGTTGCTAAGGTATCGTGGGCCTCGTCGGTGCACCCGGGGTAGAAGCTGTCGCCTGTGCTGCGTGAATTCGTACTGCTGGGCACTCCCTCATTTGATGTTCGCTAGATCTGCAAAATAAGCATACTCCAAGTCGTTTCCTATATACCTCCCATGAATGTCCCGACTTCTTACAGTAGTTGTAAGGTCTCGGTGGCTGTCTCTGCTGAAAAGTATGGGCTCTATCTGGAGGCTGATACTGTTGTTGTTGCTGCTGCTGGATGCGGGGCTATGGTTGATACGGCTGTGTCGCGGTCTTCCATGGAGCATTAGACCTCTTTGCCGATCCCGACTGGACGTTGCCCCCTCCCTATGCGTCTCTATCCCTCTTCTGTTTGCATTTTATCTCCTTCTCTACAACTTGTGCAACTTTCAAGATCCTCTCATATGTGGTGGCTTGGTTGGTGGCGATAGCTATTCGAATCTCATGTGATAGCCCCTTTCTGAACTTCTTGGCCTTGGCCGCAGGGGTCATGGCATCTGCGAAGCGGCTGAGACGGGAGAACTCGGCGGAGTACTCGTCGATGGAGAGATTGCCCTGCTCTAGGCTCTCGAACTCATTCTCTAGCTCTTCTCTGGCCACGATGGGGTAGAACTTTATCTTGAACAACTCCTTGAATTCTTCCCAAGTCACATCTAGCGTGGTGAATCAAGCCGCATCTCTATACCACATGCAGGCGATGTCATATAGCTGCATACTCGCCGTCTCGACCTTCTTGTCTTCGAGGATTCGAGCCATCCGGAGGTTGCGGTCCACGTTCTCCAACCAGTCATCGGCGTAGAGTATCCCTTCTGTTCCCTTTAATTCCCTGGGCCTAAGGTCCATAAAATTCTTGGCGGTTCCGGGGCGAACAGGGGAGCATCTCTAGTCTGAAGGGCCTCCCTCAGAGTGTCACAAAAAATGTCGGCCTGCCGTGTCTGGGAAGTGATGAGCTGCTGGAAAATCCAAAGGAACGTGGCATTGTCCAGCGCAGGTCAGAAATCCTATGCGTCAAACACTGCATGCGCTAGGAAGTTCAGAAAAAGTACTTTGACACAGCAAAACAAGAATATAGACATTAAAAGAAGATTTTTATTTCATATAAAAGTCTATTACATGTCTTAAAAGGGGCTGTACAAAGGAGAACTTCTACAAAAAGAAAAGACCCTAAGTCTACAGCCAGGCGCAGCATCATCATGCGCTCTCGAACAGGCGCATCTCACCATGCGCTCTCAGGCAGGCGCATCCCACCATGCGCTTCCAGCCGGGCGCATCCCTTCAGCAGCTCAGTTATGTGCATCCTCAGTTATGTGCATCCCTTCAGCAGCTTAGTTATGAGCCACCCTTCCAGCCAGGCTCACCGCCGTCTAAATGCTTCGACTAATGAAGCATTTATTGGACAGAACGAGGGTGGCAATCAACCCTCTAGCTGGAGGAAGAGCTCTCCAAACCGAGGAAGAGAAGAGCACCGCAAGCCAACTTGTGGCCAGGGGAGGCTTCGAAAGAGCCTCCAAAGACGAAGGAAGACCGCAATCGAAACTGCGGCTAAAGGAGCAACTTTCAACACAACCAGAATGGGCAACACCCACTCTGAAGGAAAAAAAAGCCCCAAAAGCTGCAGTATCGCAATTCCGATCTGCGGCTCTTTCCACATAACAGAGACGAGGCTCGTGCATCCTGATCTTTGGATGCAACAGGCACCTTCCGCCTGCCTCAGAAGCCCTCGACTCCGACTTTTGGATGTAACAGTCACCTTCAAGTGCATCAATGAAGACAATGCATCGTATCTTCACCCTCGGGAGCATCTCATCAACAGAATGCACTCGAGTAAACAAGTTCACTTCGGAAGGACGTGAGAGAACGAGAAGCAAACTCTCTCCATGCCACTATTTATAGGCCGGACAAATCAAACCCATGCGCCAAGTGGATGGCTCTCCGAATCTCGTGCAACGAATTTGCATTAAATGGATGAACCAGACGCTTCGAATTCAGCCAAGTTAAAAATGGCTATTTAAAGCACTCGAAGAACGTAACAGTCGCACCAAAAGACGTGTCAAGCAGAGCGGATGCGCCGGCCAGACCGCGCATCACACAGACGCGTCCCTCAGCACCAAGCGCTTCACAAGCATGCGTCCCCATGCGGCCCCATGCTCCTAGCGGGACGCCGATCGATGCGTCCACTCCAACAGTCCATCATCTGTCAAAGAACATTAAATGCTGAAGTCTGACCGAGTTGGCAGCACGCCTCTCGAGGACTGAACAGTTGACAGCTTTTTCAGAAAACAAAGCTTCGCCAACGTCAGCATCATCATTACTTTCCTTTGGCGGTTACAAGCCACGTGGCCGCCCAACCACTCGCATGTGCCTCCGTGGCCATGCGCCCAAAGCTCTGCATGCGCCTCAAAAGCCATGCATCCCAAACTTCTCTCTGATCCCAAAAAGACAGAAGTAAGGTCACTACCGAAGCTTCGCATGTGCCTCAAAAGCCATGCGCCCCAAATGGTTCACGACTCCCAAAGGTTACGAGCCAAAGTCTCCTCATGCGCCCAATCCCAGGCGCATCCTACCAGATCATTCTCCACCAAATCCGATATCTTCGAGCCATGGGCCGATGACACGTGTCCTTTGACTCGATTCACCCAAGATCTCAGTAACAGAAAAATCCTCTTCTCTGCTACGTGCCGGCCCACAACAGCAGTATGAAGAATTTAACCCCTCAATCAGGGCGTATCGTCCATGCGCCTCCATCAGCAATCACCACGTGGCGTCCCCACGTCCAAGCGCATCTTACATATACGCGCATGAGCAGCCAGCCTGCAGACTATAAATAGAGGATCATTTCCTTCACACACACAGAGACGAACGTTCATAGACAGACAGAGACATCGCACAACCAGAGAGGCAGATACAGACACTCAACGTCTTCCTCCTCTCAGCAAGCTCCAGCACCCAGAGCAATCCAAACCTTCAGAGAACCGATAACCGTCGTCAGATTGCCAACGGAGTTAACGTATTACCACTCGCTCCATCGGCATAAGGGACCCAGATAAACAAAAGTGTACTCCTAGAACTACGTCTAAGTCCTATATTATAACACTGTTCTATTTGTATTGAAATTTGCAATCAAAAGATTTTAATGGCAAACAAGCTGGCGACTCTATTGGGGACCTCTTTCTCCTCTACCGAGAAAGCTGTGTCGCAATCCGACGATGTGAAGGTGGGCTCCTCCCACAAGACGCTGGTCGTACGCCTCAATCAATAGGCGTATGAGGAGTTCATCTCTGAAGGCAGTGTGAGTCCTTCGAAGCGGCTGCCAAAGCCAAAGAAGACCCGCCGAGTCTGGGTGCGCAAGGTCGACGCCTCTGGCACCACCACTGAAGGGGATACGCCGATCCAGCCTTCCCTTCCTGCTGATGTCCTCAGCAATCGAGATGTGCCCACCGGTGTAGCACATCCCTCGGGAAAACGTGCAGCTGACCACATTCCCCAGCCATCTCCCTCTCAGACGAAGAAGATGCGTCGACGGAGCAGGGGCGCAGCTAATGCCCCGCGCATCATCTCCGATGTGCCACAGAAGGTCTCTGTCTTTGACAGACTCACTCACTGTAGTGGCGAGGAGAATTTGGATTCTAAGTACTACGCGCCCCAGCGAGCTAGTACGAAGAAGTCCAAGGCAGCACGGGCCATGCGTCCCAAACGTGCTATGCCAGCAGCAAGCCAGAAGCATGCGCTCACAATCATACGCGCTGCTGATGGTAAGCTGTATAAGGTTGACTCAGGTGCTTCTGCGCCAAAAACGAGCCAACATTCAAATTTCTTATCTCACTTGGGCACATCTGTTGCGTTCACAACCAAGTCGAGTAAGACAAATCCAGTGGTCTTGAACTCCCGCGCCCCCTCTGGTTGTGCTTCTGAGGTTCGTTCAAGTCACTTTAAAAGTTGTTCCCCCACTACTGATCTAAGCACCTGTTTGGTGTTGGATCAGGGGACGCAGCATTCACCTGACCACCCCGGCGCTTGGCCTTGCCATGCACCTGAAGGGGGTACGAAGGTAGCACTCTCCTCCAACGATCTGCGTAACGTGATCACTCACAAGCGCCGATCAGAAGAGTCGACTGATAAGCACGATGCGTCCCTCACAGGGCACACTTGTGCTGTGGTCACCATTAACTACTGTTGCAAGTCAGCAGTCCCACCAAGACAGTCGGTGTTCCAGCGGCTGTAGTCATCGACACCCCTCCGATGTCGTCTCGGGAAGAAAGTGTCAATAAAAGAGGAGCCAGAACTAAAGGTTGCTTCATGCAATGTAATCTCCAACTCCTCGTCAGTCCGAAAGGCGACTGGCAATTTCTCGTCCAAGGGCCAGCCGAGGAAAACTAAGACGACCGTCTCGTCCTCCGGAGTGTTCGAAGGCACTCGGGGGAGGAAGAAGATCTTGGAGGAAGCTGGGGGTAGTCAAGCCCTTGTTAATCCTCCTTCCGAAAATGAGGGTGTCCTCCAAAGCACAACTGGGGTAGATCTTCATCCTCCGGGTGAAGTCAGCCTCCCTGACATAGCTGGGGGTCGTCTAGTCCTTGTGGACCTGCATCTCGAAGATGAAGAAGTCCTTCAAGACATGACTGGGGGTAATCAGGCCCTTACGGATACTTCTTCCGAAGACAAAGGCGTCCGCCAAAACTTAGCTGGGGGTAGTCTAGCCCCTGCGGATCCGAGTCTCGAAGACGAAGAAGTCCTCCGGAACATAGCTGGGGGTAGCCAAGACGAAGCTCCGGGAACAACAACTCCTCTATAGGAGAGTGAGGCTGAAAGCGAAGCCTCAACTGAGCCATCCGACTCCAGCCGTGTCATGACAGTCTACATGGTTGGAGGTGATACCGAGTCGGATGCGCCGCCACCAGACCTCGTCCAGCGCATGGATACCTTGGAGGGAGGACTCAAAACCCTCTCTGCCTCTATGCAAATACTGACTCAAGAAGTGTTTGACATACGGTCAGCTTTGGCCAGGACACCTTCTACTGGTCCAGACCCAGGGGCAAATGGAGAGTCAAGTGTACCCCCTCAACGGGTATCCTTGGATACGGATCATCGTGAAGCCCCCCGGACGTCGGAGCCCTCAAATGCTCAACTCCATGTGGTACCACCTTCCCCGACTCCCAGCTCCACGGAAGACGTGGTCGAGATGACCAGGGACCTGCGCGAGCGCTTTGAATCCAAGACGAGACAAGAGGAGCGCCAAAAGATGGACATCCCCCAACCTTATCTCCTCGAATGGAATAAAGTGGTTTATCCTCCCAAATATAAACCACAAACACTGACGCCATACGACAGGAAGGACTCTCCGCGTCGCTATCTGACATATTTCCAGTCTCAGACGGGACATCTCCCGAAGGCGGACGCGCTACTCACCAGCATATTTGTCGACGTACTGAAAGGAGTGGCGTACGACTGGTACTGCAGCCTCCCCGACAATTCCATATCTTCCTTCGATGATTTGACGCACCTTTTCCTCGACCATTTCTACGACGGCGGGAAGGACATGACAATGGCGTTTCTCATAGAGATACGCCAAAAGAAGAAGGAAAAAGTTCGAGTATTCATCGAACGCTTCCGACAGGCCTGCTTCAGACTGCCCCCGGGCATGGCAGAACATGCGCTTCTCTCCTCCTGCAGCATGAACATGCTGCCTGCAGTCAAACTCTGGCTCAACTCTACTCCTCCTCCCGACTGGAGTTCCTTGATCATCGAAGCCGAGGCCGTAGAAAAGAAGGCGGCCATTGCTCGTCTTCTGGGAGTCAGTTTCCCGTCTTTGAAGACAAAGGGAAACGGCCTGCAGCCAACAACCCCGGACGAGAGACGAAGGGGAAACAGGCATTGACTGTCAATGCCTCAAAAGGTGCATCAGTACCTACTCAGAAGCCTCCACTTGCACCAAGACCAAAGGAGGTTTATTCTTTCAACGATGAAGACACCCTGCAACTCTTTGAGATACTGAAGCAGGGTGACAAGATCAAGTTGCCGGACCCGAAGCGTCCGGACAAGGTTGGAAAAGTGGACAATCCGAGGTACTGTCTCTACCATCGATTTGTCGGACATCCAACCATGGACTGCTACGTCCTCAAAAACTACATCCAGTGCATGATCAATGCAGATGTTATCTCCGTCGACTACGAGGAGAAGACGGTTTCGGCCAACGTGGTGTCACTCCAGTTCGGTACCTTGTCGCCAACTACAGCACAAGATGGCGTCGTCCCCATCCCTAAGGCGACAATGGAGGTGGTTAAATTACCACCTACTCGTGACAACGTGAGTGGACTCATCCCACTCACCACATCTCGAGGAGAGATCTTGTGGGTTCACCCTGATCTCGCCTCTAAGGTTACTCAACCGGAGGTACGCTCTGCCTCCAAAACCAAAGGCAGGAAGATCAAGTCTTGCCGCATGGTCTCTTCTTTCGCAGAAGAGGCTCTTCCTGTACAAACGCGTTCACAACAGAACGCCCAACCTAACGAAGCTGCCGTCGAGGTGGTGCCTCCTTGCACCATCCCTGCTGCCCAGGAAGAGGGCCCGTCTAAGCCCTCAGCAGCCAATAAGCAGAAGCATGTAGAGGCTCGTTTCGACAGACCTCTACGAAAGGAGAATGCTTTGGGGCTAGCCAAGCCCCACAACTTTGACATACTGGCACAACTTGCCAGTACTCCTGCTCGTCTTTCTCTGTTTGAGCTCCTTCGTCTTTCCAAAGACACTCGCGAGGCTCTCTGTGAAGCCCTGAAGGATGCTGAGTCCTTCATTAGTCAGGTCAAGCAGCCTGAAGATCTCCCAACTACATGTATGCACTGTCAATGTGCGGATGAGGTTATCCCCAACATAACCTTCACCCAACAAGACATGTTGCTCCAGCACAACCGACACAACAGGCCGCCGTATTATACAGGGTATATCGGTTCTGTCAAGGTGAAGCGGATTCAGATCGATCCGGGGTCTTTCCTCACCATCATCCCGAAGACGCTGCTCTCAACATTGGGGATTCCAATGTACCGACTGGCACCATCCAACACAATAATCAGTGGCTTCAACTCTAGCAAAAGCGAGCCACTGGGCAAGATACGACTAAAGTGCCATATCGGTAACCTCAAAACTGAGGTGACTTGTTATGTCGTGGATGCCGACGTCAACTACAACCTTCTGTTGGGTCGTCCATGGCTGCATGAGTACATGGTGGTGCCATCTACACTCCACCAATGTATGAAGTATGTGTCCACCAACGACGTCATCTGGACGGAGTTTACGGACATTGAACCTTTCAAAGGTGTTGAAGCCTACTTCACCGATTCCTCCTTGTATAAGTCATCTGATGAGGAGGAAGACAATGATGCTGACGACGAGGCAGAAACGACAACAGAGCCAGATATGGAGCCGGAGATGACTCCCGACGCTCCTTTGAAGATCCGACTCAAAGGCAAACCGCCTCAGAAGTTGCCTCCCATGAACATCAAGCTACCTGGAAAAGCATCAACTGCTCCTGAAGCTCCCTTGAATATTTGCCTCAAGGGAAAGCCGCCTCAGACATCGGCTCCCCTTGTGGCAAAACTACAAGGGAAGGCACCAATCACCAGAGGCACAGTGGAGGTACCTCTGAAGGTGCATCTTAAAGGCAAGCCGCCGCAATCCAAGCTGCCTGAGAAGGCCCACATAGCCCTCTCGGTCCCCGAAATCAAAGCTGTGGTGGACTCTTCCGATCCAATCCCAGTACTCACAGATGAAGAGCTAGGGGAATATATCTCTGCTGATTTAGACGCACCCTCTCTGGACAATGTAATCCCGCGGGATAAAATCTCGTATTTCATCAATAATAGAGTGTCTTTTAATTATTCTAGTCTTCCACATTGGAATGCCATGTATACATTAGATAACGCTCTACGGTCGTTGCAAACACAAATAATGACTGTCCATCATGTAAATCGAGTAGTCCCGTTCCAAGGGGTCTGTTCTGTAGTCCTACCGCGGAGTCGAGACGAAGAATCCATCATTTTCAGCAAAGTTGAGCATCATCAAGAACTCCTGCCACTCGAGCCAGAACCAGATACCGGCAGAATACAAGTCTATCGGTACACGGACAAGGCAAAGTACCTCATCCAAAAGATGGGTTACGACCTAAAAAGCAACAAAGGCCTGAACTACGGCAAGGGTCGACGTCTTCCTCTCCGGCTTCCAACACCTAAAGGAAAGCCGCAGGACTACTATAATCGGACTCGACGGGGGATAGGCTATGTCACGCCGCCGTCAACTCCAGAGAGTTCGGAGGCAGAAGAAGCAGAACATTCTCATTCGTCTGAAGCATCAACTTGGGATTCCGATACCAGTATCAGCTCAGTCTTCAAGAGAGTGCTGTCAGCCAACATGACATCCGCTCAACCTCAAGAAGATGAAGGCGAAGATCAAGCATTGGAATTCTTCGAAGAAGAACCCTGGGCGCAACGCTTAGGAGAACAGTGGGAGTCTCATTTTGAGCTACGTGAACCCCCTACCGAAGACGAAGTTGAGTAGATCGACCTTGGAGATGGATCTTCTTCCAAACCCATCTTCATCAGCAAAAGCCTAAAAGGAGAAGACCAGGAGTCTTTAATCCAACTGGCTAAAGAATATATTGATGTCTTCGCCTGGAGCTGCGAAGACATGCCAGGACTTGATCCTCAGATCGCGATGCATAGGCTCAAAATCTTACCCGATGCCAAGCCTATCAAACAACAACAACGACGTTTTCGTCCGGACATCATGAACGCCATCGATCAGGAGGTGGACAAACTCTTGACCAGCGGCTTCATCCGTGAAGAACAACACCCGGATTGGGTGGCCAACGTTGTCCCTGTCACCAAGAAGAATGGGAAGATTCGAGTCTGCATCGACTTCAGGGATCTCAACTCCGCTTGCCCGAAGGACGAATTCCCGCTTCCAATCACCAACGTGATGATCGACAACACATGTGGCTTCGAACGCATGTCTTTCATGGACGGGTATTCGGGCTACAACCGGATCAAGATATTCTTCGATGACGCAAAACATACGTCATTCAGGACTCCAAAGGGCGTTTTCTGCTAAACAGTAATGCCCTTCGGCTTGAAGAACGCTGGTGCCACATGCCAACGAGCTATGAGCACCATTTTTTGTCAGCATCTTCGCAAGATAGTCGAATGCTATGTTGATGACATCGCAGTCAAGAGCCATCTCAAAGGAGATCACCTACAAGACGTGAAGACAGTCTTCGATCTCTTGCGGGCGCATCAACTCAAGATGAACTCCGCTAAATCTTTCTTAGGGGTTTCTAGCGAAAAGTTCTTGGGCTTCATTATCACGGCGAAAGGCATTCATGTCGATCCCGAGAAGACCAAAGCCATCCTCGACATGGGCCCTCCGAAGAACCTCCGAGAGCTTTGAGGCCTGCAGGGGCGTCTGGCATACATCCGGAGGTTCATAACAAACCTTTTCGGAAAATATCGACCCTTCACTCAGCTTATGAAGAAGGGAGTCTCTTACGTCTGGACAGAGGAATGCCAAAAAGCTTTCGACGACATCAAAGCTTACCTGACAAGTTTGCCAGTCCTAGTGGCACCCGTCGCCGGCAAACCATTCCTCCTCTACGTCCGTGCCATGGATCATTCTCTCGGCGTTTTGCTGGCTCAGAACAGCGATACAGGCTATGAGCAAGCCATCTACTACCTCAGTCGAACACTCATCGGGGCCGAACACCGGTACAACCCCGTTAAAAAGGAGTGCTTGGCGTTGGTATTTACCATCCAGAAGATTCGCCATTATGTCTCAGGCCAGACAATTCATGTCATCTCTCGAGTCAATCCACTCAGAGTTCTCATGACAAAGCCAGGGTCATTAAATTCCTAGCTAGCTACGTGGGCGATCCTGCTAACACCATACAACATGGTGTTCGTTCCACAAAAAGTCGTCAAGGGTCAGGCTCAGGCCGACTTTTTAGCTGCACACCCGATCCCGGAGTCCTCCAGACTCTATGAAGACATCCCGGATGAGGTCCAAGAATCTAACGTCACCGAAGAAAGCTCCGTTTAGCGGATGTTTTTCGATGGTGCTTCAAGAACAGGCCCCAAAGGCCAAATCATCGCAGGAGTGGGGGTAGTCTTAGTCTCCCCCGATCAGCTGGTCATCCAGCGCGCCTATTCCCTTTCGAAGCCGTGCTCCAACAATGTTGCTGAGTACAACGCTCTCATCATAGGACTCCAGCTGGCGCGACAGCTGGGGGTGGACCATCTGGAAGCCTACGGCGACTTAAAACTCGTCGTAAACCAGATCAGAGGGCAATACGAGGTTCGCCATGAAGACCTGATCCCTTACCATGAAGTTGCGTTGAACATCATTTCAATCTTCGTCGAGTTCTTCATCGAACATGTACCTCATTTACAAAATCTGGAGGTTGACGCTCTGGCCGGTCTCGCAGCCTCGTTAGCAGCACCCCTCGGGACTCAACACTACGTCACGGTAGTTGGTCGAGACTTGGTCTGTCCAAAAAACAACCTGTGCTCACAAGTGACCTATGCCATGTCAACAAGTGCTGGTGTTAATGTCCGAGACTGGAGGTTCCCATTCATCGACTTCCTGTCTACAGAATTCTTCCAGAAGACCCGAAAGAAGCTGTCTCAGTCAGAAGGTGCTCCTTTTGATTCTACTACGATACAGCTACAAAAATGTTGTACCGACGCTCCTACGATGGACTTCTCCTGCGATGTCTGTCCAACGAAGAAGCAGCCGAAGCCCTTCGAGAAGCTCACGATGGGACCTGTGGAGCCCATCAACCTGGCCCTAAGTTGCAGGACCGACTACGACGCATGGGCTACTACTGGCCAACCATGGCCGCTGACGCTGTTGAGTATGCTAAGAAGTGCCATGCGTGCCAGCTTCACGCAGACTTCATTCATACACCGTCAGAACCACTACATCCTACAGTCGCCTCCTGGACCTTCGAAGCTTGGGGCATGGACATTGTGGGATCGATCACCCCTCTTTCATCGAGAGGACACCGCTTCATTCTAGCCATCACCGACTACTTCTCCAAATGGGCAGAAGCAGTCCCACTGGCGGAAGTGAAGAGCTCTAGGCTGATTAGCTTCATCAAGCACCATGTCATCTACCGTTTCGGGGTACCCCGGAGGATTATCCACGATAACGGTCCTCAGTTCATCAGCCATATTTTTAGCAGATTCTGTGACAAGAATCGCATTCAAAATGTGGCCTCAACCGCCTACAATCCGACAGCAAACAGATTGGCCGAGGCGTTCAACACGACTATCGTCAGGCTACTCAAAAAGGTCGTGTCATCCAACAAATATGACTGGGATAAAAAGCTCGACAAATGACTTTGGGCCTACCGCACAACGGTACGGACCCCGACAGGGAACACACCATTCTCTCTGGTCTACGGGAGCGAAGCGGTACTACCTCTCAAGATCCAGATACCCTCACTCCGCGTAGCAATCACAAACCAACTCACAGAAGAGGACAATCAACGTCGTCGTCTGCGGGAACAGGAGGCACTTGACGAAAAGCGTCTCCTAGCTCAACAACGCATTGAACTCTACCAAGCCCATATATCACAGGCTTTCGATAAGAAGGTCAAGCAAAGGACTTTCCAAGTAGACGACCTAGTTTTGGCAGTCAGGAGGCCGATGGTGTTGACTCACAAGACACCAGGAAAGTTCGAGCCCAAGTGGGAAGGACCTTTCATCATAGAGACAGTATACTCAAACGGTGCTTACCGCCTCGCTAAACCCAATGGAGACTTGTTCATGATGCCCATCAACAGCAAGTTATTAAAGAAGTACTACTCTTGACATCTTTCAGACATGTACTTCCACAAAATCAGACACTTCCGAAACCCAGCTGTTCTGTGGCATCCTCCAGTAGAAGGACAACCACGTCCACATCACCTCTGAGTTGTCCCACTTCGCCCTACAAAGCGGAATCTTATACTCCGTGAGACTATGCTATCCATCATGTTTACCACGTCCACATTATCTCTGAGTAAACATCCCGTACAGATAACCCCTGCATTTTCGTACATTGATCGCAGAACTTCCACGTCCACATTACCTCTGAGTAGTTCCGCGTATCCCCTAGAATCGTTCCTACCAAGTCCATAACACCTCTGCGTAGGAAGATTCCTTCATTTGAATCCCATATTTGCCACGTCCACATCACCTCTGAGCAAACATGTTGGTTCTCCCAAACTTATTATCTGTACCTAAAAACCAAGGTGCGTAAAAGATAATAGGTCCACATAAATTATCAAGTTCATGACAGCAAAAATAAACACATCACAAAAATCTTTGTATTTCTTTATTCTAAAAAAAAGAGTAAAGGATTACACCCTCCCCAGCAAGAGTTGCAAAAACACAAAAAGAAGAGACTACAATCCCTAAACATCTCCAGGGTTGGCTGAAAGCTCTTCAATCCGGTGCCTCAAGTCTGTCGCTCGAGTCTCCACAGTCGCCAGGACCCGACGTTCAGCTTCTTGACGCATCGCCTCTATGGCCTCAAGAGAAGTGTCATACTCATGCTTCTCATCCAGCTGCTGCCACTGCAGAGCCAGAGTAAGAGCCCGGTGGGTGAAAGCTGCTTCCTCCTCCTTGAATGCTACATGTTCAGCCTGGGTACGCTCAGCATCCAATAGGAGTCGGGCCCGCTGGTCCTCAAGGTGGCGAATCTGGGCGTCAACCTCCGCGGTACTAGCGTCAAACGCAGTTCGCAACTCCACCTTCTCCTGCATAGACTGAGACAACCGCTCCACTGCAGCTTCAGTCTCAGCCACTTCGCGCTCCCAAACACCCATGGTGGCCTGATAAGAGGACTCAATTTCAGCAATCAGCTTCTCCTTTTTTGCGTCTATCAGGGCGGAAAGATCATTCCGCTGGATACGCTAAAACTCGGAAAGCAGTTGATCCAGCTCAGTCACCGAGGCCTCCAGAATCCCGGCCATATGATCATGGCCCTGGTGGAGACGTATCAGGTTGATGTGTGGAAGCGCCATGGATTTTGCCATCGCGAAACTCCTATTGGTGTTCATCACTGTCGACACACCCTTATGCAGCATCTTGTACACTGCTTCAACGATGAATTTCATGTACTCATCCGTATCCGCCAATACTTGTGGTGTCATGGCAGGAGTTGGCAGAGTTACCCTAGATGGCGGACCTGAAGAAGACCCGCCGATCTCAATCTGCGAGGTTTGAACATTGACCTCAGCAGACTCTCCCGCACCAGGAACTTGAATTCTGCTACCAGTGCCAGATGCCAAGAGTGTAGAAGGAGTTGGATGGGGCGTCGATATCGTCCCCTAAGTCGAAGAAGCAACAGAGGGCTCTTGCATCAGCAAGCCCTTGCCCTTTTCCGGCTCAAAGGGACTATCAGCATCCGGAGCTGCCTCTTCCACCACCGAGGCGCGATCTATAACCAGCGCGGAGCCTTCCTCTTGCAAGCTAACTGGATCAGCTCTCGTTTCTTGGCGGGGCGCATCTTCTGGGGTCGGGCTCGGCAGACGAGTCTCCTCCTCATCATCGAATCCCTCCACGGGGACCAAATCTGTCGCCACCTCCCGGCCGGCAGCTACCTCAGCTTCCATTGCTGAGCCTGGGGTAGGGCTCGGCAACGCTACAGCCGGCCTCCCCGCATCATGACAAGGAGGGGAATCAACCCCCTCCTCTGTTGTGATCACGTCTGTTGCCCCCGCAACAGACTCACGTATCTCTGAAGGAACGTCTTCAGAAGACGACGAACTCCACCCCACTTCATCATCAGGAAGCCCCGTGTCCGTAGGACCCTCAACGTCCAAGGCCCCCACAGCGGCTTGCACCATCCCGAAAGTTGCTGCAACCTCATCGTCTCTTCCGACAAAGTCCGGAGATACTAAAATCTCCGCAGGAATAACATCTTCAGGATTCTCCTCCACTGGAGACATTACCATCGGAGGAATTCGCTCATCAGAGGAGCTTGCTACCTCCTTCGGTTTACTGACACCCGGTTTTGAAACACGGGTTTTCTTCTTCAACGATTCCTACAAGAAGAAAAGCACAAGTCACCAAAATGACATGATGAGCCAGATTACGGAGGACTCTTTACCTCAGTAGGGACTGATTCTAGTGACGCAGCCTTTGGAGTCGTCACTTTCTTCGACCTTTTTGGTACAGACGAACCGGCCTCAGCATCAGCCCGTCTCTTCCCAACAGGGGGATCTCTTACTGATGCTACAGCAGCAGCCCGATATCCCGCCAATTCTGGTGGACGATATGACCGAGCCGCCACCAACATATTTGTCGTAGCCTCTAGCTGAGTTCCAATGATGAAACTGATCTCCCTATCATAACCAAGTGACACAGTATTCATGGTGCAATACAGTTTAACGGCTGAATATAGGATTTGTGGCCGAGGGTTGCGAACTGGCGTAGTAAAATGAACACCAGTGCACCCGGCATTGTAATATTGCCAGCCCCGGGCTCCGTCCAGAAAACTTCCGGCAAACCCTAAACTGTTACTGGGGTTCCGTAACATTAATTGGGTGTAGCCGAACTGGCGAGCAAACCGGCTTGGGAGATATGGCTCCAGATAACACCTATTCTGGTTGCGGTAGACCAAGTGGGAAGGCCGAATACTTTGCAACCAACGAAAACCCTATTTCGGCAGAGTAATCGCATCTTCACCAAAGTCGTCTAAATCTTGGTCGGCCTCGAAATCTTTGAAGATGGGACCGACCTTGACAATCTTCCACCCCTGAAGATAGGACAAAACTCTCCTACAGACGGGGACACCAGTGTGCAACCACTTCCTCTTGTAGAAGCGGCGGATAAAGGCGTCACCTTCAACGTGATCCTGCTCTGAGCCTGGACTCATCACATTCGGATGATGTAGAATCAACCATCCCATCAAATAATGGAACGGTAGTTCGGCCCGGGGAAAGTTGTCATTTCTACCTCTCTCATGGATCACGTCCTCAGCAAAGGTCCTCAAGTCCCGCAACAGGTTACACACCATCGCGAGGATAAGAGCCAAAGGACGACCAAAGGCCAATTTCACTGCTCACAAAATGAGGTTTCGGTGTACCCTCTCCATGGAACCTGATCCACCCGCGAACACACAATCCCGCAGCCATATCATCAAATAAGCAGCCAATACTGCCTTAGATGACATCCGGTGCGCACAGTGCCAGAAGCAGCTATACGCGTTCTCACCACTCTCATTTGAACGAGGAGCCCTCTCGTCCAACCGGCTCATTTCAGAGGTCATCTCTGCGGGTTTCAGCCCTTACGGAGTCATAAACCGGATCTTCGAGGAATCCGCCAAATCCTGCTTGAAGATGTAATCCCTCCAAGCAGTCACATGAGGTTGAGACTTGACTTTCTCCCTCTGTTGTATCAGATAATGATGGCTCGCTACCTTTTTGAAAACAGTCATCATCTCCGGGTCCTTCTTTTCCAAGACAAGGATCTCTTCGTTTGACAAAAAATATTCCTCGTACGGTTCAGAGCCCCAGGGAAGCCTGGATACCTCGTACATTTCGTGGAGAGCCAATCCCAACTCTCCCACTGGAGTAAAAAAAGTTCTAGTCTGGGTATTGAACATTTCCAAGAGAGCAAGGAACATATGCTTATTGAGATCCACGTCAGCCTGTGTGGCACGGATAGCGACCGTCAGCCCAATCTCTTTAAGCTCAGCCTTGAACTTCGATAACACCCAAACGGTCAAGTCGTCCCACTTCGGCATGTGGTGACACCAACCTTTAACCCTAAAGCTACCTTTCGGATACATGACCCTCGATGTTAGCATCCGATTTACAAAGGTCGAAGCACTGAAGACAAAGGTGTCATTAGGAACCTCACTATAAAGGCTCCCAGGACGCAAAATTTGGCAACTAAACGAGGGACCGGCTCGCAAAGCGGCCAGGGTATCCCTTTGATTCGAAGTAGCATCAATCGAAAGAGTACCTCCCAATGCCCCTCCTTGAGAAGGCGTAAGTTCCCAGGGCATCCTTCTCTTGGAAGCTAAACGGTAGAAGGCCGTCAGCGGCAACTGGCGTTCAAGTTGTCGCATATACAGAACCATGCCCTTCACAGAGAAGAACCAGTGTTCTTTGATCTTCAGTATCTTCGCCTCAGTGGAGATTAGGCGGTCGCCGAACAAAAAGGCAGGTTTTAAGAAGGTCACATCCTCGAATTCAGCAGATTTCAGTTTACCGCTCTCCATCATACTCTGAAGGAAAATCGGCAACTGATTCTGGATCTGCAGCATTCTCTCAGGAGGTTGATTCTGTAGGATAGCATCCTTCGCAGGGTTGATAACCTCCTCGTCAAAATCAACTCCCATTTGACAAAGAGAAGCATCCAGAAGGACTTTATTTAGCAAAGGGATTGTCATCAACACTGATACAATAAAAATAAAAGTCAGGCAAAAAGCTCTAAGAAGACAAAGTGTGTTAAGCAGCCTGGCGCATCATCAGGGTGCAAACCCATGCGCATCAGCAGTGTGGCTTCGGCGCATCAACAGGGTGTAAACCCATGCGCATCAGCTGTGAAGCTTCGGCGCCTCATCAGGGTGCAAACCCATGCGCGTCCGCAGTGAAGCTTCGGTGCATCATCAGGGTGTAAACCTATACGCGTTAGCAGTTAAACCTCGGTGCATAATAAGGGCCTAAACCCATGTACGTCGGTAGGATAAAACCTCGGTGCATCATCAGGACAGAAGTCCATGCGCGTCGGCAGCAAAGAGTTAGGGCACACTATGATAAAAACAACACCCACCCGTCACCGCAGGCCGAACGTCGGTCGGAGTCACAATGGTGACAGGAGCGTCTTCCTCGGCGAACTCCGCAGGCTCCTTTTCCTTGCCAGCATCGCCGCGAGGAGTCCTGGGAGCCATTTCTTGAAAGAAGAAAGTTAGGGTTTTTTTCGAAGAAGAACTCTAAAAGACAAAAGCAAAGAGAGGAATCAGGCTAGAACTCTCTCTTCTCCTCACGCCTATTTATAGGCTCAGTCGCACGCGTGAACCGATGAAGTGTGACCTCAGCCGCTGCTTCGGGTTCTGTAAAGAGATAACTGCAGATAAAACCAAAAAGATCATCATTAATCTTCTTGGTTATCGAGGCTTATCATTTGCATTAATTGAGAGGAGCATGCGCCCCATCACTGATACGCGGAGTATCCATGCGCCAGAACAGACATGCGCCCTAACCACCATGCTTCTTATTCAAAGTATTCCAAAACTTGACAAAAAAGATTTGAAAACTTTGAAGGGCGTCTTGTAGAAGCATGGAATTTCACGATCAGAAATCCTATACGCCAAACACTACATGCGCCAGGAAGTTCAGACAAAGTACTTTGACACATCAAAACAAGAATATAGACATTAAAAGAAGATTTTTATTTCATATAAAAGTCTATTATATGTCTTAAAATGGGGCTATACAAAGGAGAACTTCTACGAAAAGAAAAGACCCTAAGTCTACAGCCAGGCGCAGCATCATCATGCGCTCTCGAACAGGCGTATCTCACCATGTGCTCTCATGCTGGCGCATCCCACCATGCGCTCCCAGCCGGGCACGTCCCTTCAGCAGCTCAGTTATGTGCATCCTCAGTTATGTGCATCCCTTCAGCAGCTCAGTTATGTACCACCCTTCCAGCCAGGCTCACCGCCGTCTAAATGCTTCGACTAATAAAACATTTATTGGACAGAACAAGGGTAGCAATCAACCCTCTAGCTGGAGGAAGAGCTCTCCAAACCGAGGAAGGGAAGAGCACCGCAAGCCAACCTGTGGCCAGGGGAGGCTTCGAAAGAGCCTCCAAAGACGAATGAAGACCGCAATCGAAACCGCGGCTAAAGGAGCAGCTTTCAACACAACCATAATGGGCAACACCCACTCTGAAGGAAGAAAGAGCCCCCAAAGCCGTAGCACCGCAATTCCGATCTGCGGCTCTTCCCACATAACAGAGACGAGGCTCGTGCATCCCGATCTTTGGATGCAACAGGCACCTTTCGCCTGCCTCAGAAGCCCTCGACTCCGACTTTTGGATGTAACAGTCACCTTCAAGTGCATCAATGAAGTCAATGCGTCGCATCTTCACCCTCGAGAGGATCTCATCAACAGAATGCACTCGAGTAAACAAGTTCACTTCGGAAGGACGTAAGAGAACGAGAAGCAAACTCTCTCCATGCCACTATTTATAGGCCGGGCAAATCAAACCCATGTGCCAAGTGGATGGCTCTCTGAATCCCGTGTAACGAATTTGTATTAAATGGATGAACCAGATGCTTCGAATTTAGCCAAGTCAAAAACGGCTATTTAAAGCACTCGAATAACGTAACAGTCGTACCAAGAGACGTGTCAAGCAGAGCGGATACGCCGGCCAGACCGCGCATCACACAGACGTGCCCCTCAGCACCAAGCGCTTCACAAGCATGCACCCCCATGCGGCCCCATGCACCTAGTGGGACGCCGATCGATGCGCCCACTCCAACAGTCCATCACCTGTCAAAGAACATTAAATGCTGAAGTCTGACAGAGTTGGCAGCACGCCTCTCGAGGACTGAACAGTTGACAACTTTTTCAGAAAATGAAGCGTCGCAAACGTCAGCATCATCATTACTTTCCTCCGGCGGTTACAAGCTACGTGGCTGCCCAACCACTCGCATGCGCCTCCGCGGCCATGCGCCCAAGGCTCTGCATGCGCCTCAAAAGCCATGTATCCCAGACTTCTCTCTGATCCCAAAAGACATAAGTAAAGTCACTACCGAAGCTTCGCATGCGCCTCAAAAGCCATGCGCCCCAAATGGTTCACGACTCCCAAAGGTTACGAGCCAAAGTCTCCTCATGCGTCCAATCCCAGGCGCATCCTACCAGATCAATCCCCACCAAATCCGAGATCTCCGAGCCATGGGCCGATGACACGTGTCCTTTGACTCGATTCACCCAAGATCTCAGCAACAGAAAAATCCTCTTCTCTGCTACGTGTCGGCCCACAACAGCTATATAAAGAATTTAACCCCTCAATCAGGGCGTATCATCCATGCGCCTCCATCAGCAATCACCACGTGGTGTCCCCACGTCCAGGCGCATCCTATATATGCGCGCATGAGTAGCTAGCCTGCAGACTATAAATAGAGGATCATTTCCTTCACACACACAGAGATGAACATTCATAGACAGACAGAGACATCGTATGACCAGAGAGGCAGATACAGACACTCAACGTCTTCCTCCTCTCAGCAAGCTCTAGCACCCAGAGCAATCCAAACCTTCAGAGAACCGATAACCGTCGTCAGATCGTCAACGGAGTCAACGCATTACCACTCGCTCCATCGGTACAAGGGACCCAGATAAACAAAAGTGTACTCCTAGGACTACGTCTAAGTCCTATATTGTAACACTGTTCTGTTTGTTTTGAAATTTGCAATCAAAAGATTTTAATGGCAAACAATAAGTAGTATAGAACTCCTCAAACTCATCACCTAAAATATTGGTTTTCCAGTCATGAATGGAACAAGTACACATATGACAGCATCCGAGACACAATAGAATCGCTAAACATGTATAAAACATATGAGAATGAAACTAGAAAGTAGCTAGCATCATGGTACAGAGGAAAAGACATGAAACTCTATCAATGAGAATATAGCTACTAGAAAGCAAT
Source organism: Iris pallida (assembly GCA_029216955.1). Taxonomy (NCBI): domain Eukaryota; kingdom Viridiplantae; phylum Streptophyta; class Magnoliopsida; order Asparagales; family Iridaceae; genus Iris; species Iris pallida. The sequence goes on along the minus strand of JANAVB010035397.1, from coordinate 38,823 downwards.
ATGTAAATCATGGTGACATAACAAGTGGTGAAGGGCATACGGAAATAATAGGAATAATAGCTATCTACGTGCATTGAAATATCAGTTTTGATGTATGAACGGCTAAGGGGTAAATCTAGTACCATGCAAGTGTCGTGTGCAGCTGCTATTATTCAAGAATAGACTCATGGGATAGATTGGGTTGTTCACACACCTACTAAGATATACCCCCGCCTAGCCAGTACTCATGGAATCATCGTAAGTGGGTAAACATAAGGGACAATCGAGATATATAATAAAATCTATGGTACTAATCCTCGTGTGACGATCGTGTCAACAAGCAACAAAAAATATGAATAACAGGTAGTGAAAACTATCAGAAATGGTAACAATCAGTATATACACTTGCCTGTGGTCCTGCGCTGCTGGCACAGTTTGAGCACCGAGTCGGAGTCCAACAAACCTATATTGTGAATCAATTCTAATCAACACATGAAATCAACCAATCAATCTACTTAACTATCACAATTTACCCTCATACTTAGTACTCTTTAATGGTCTAGCATTTATTAACACTAGTTTTAACCTTAAGTCTCATATCTAGTATTGTTGTATAGGAATTCACGTGACCTACTGTTGCTATCTTGGTCTGTATGGTCTCTATATTCCTATCTCACTAACCTCTTATCCTATCTAAGCGACCCATGTACATATTATTTCGTATGGTTAAACCCATAACTCGTTGTCTAAAAAAAAAAATTATATATATATATATATATACTCTTATGGGTCACCCATTGCCCAGATTAAGTCTTCCTTAACTCATCTTCCCAATTATAACCAGAATCAGATGTGTCCCAGGAACAGCTTGCATATGACCTATCTAAGGATTTTATTACTACCATTATCCAACACATCTCATTACATGTGTAAGGAACTAACCCTTGTTTTTCTGATGACACAATTGGGTATTATTCTTTCATTTGCAAATACTTACAGTTGTTAGTATAAGGACTTCATGTTTGATGTATCCTAACCCTTTACTCCCTCTTTAACAGTTCGAAACCTGTCAACAGTCCCTTGTGTTTCCTATGTACTAAATTTTTGGGTTGCCACCCTTGCATAACATGTGATTTTCAGATTTGGTGACCGCCCCCCCCAATTAACCCTCTAATACTTTGACATTCAAAGCATCCCATGGGTTCTACTCTATCTGTATCAGATACATGGATGTATCTTGTTAACTTCAACATCTCATATTTGATATCCGATGAGTTCATCCCTGACACCCTTAAGTCACTGATACCCCTATTGTTGCGCAGTCTAGCGTAGCCAAATATGTGTACTGGCCCTCTATTGGCACATGACATTCCCAACTATTCTTTTCATTCTTATCCAAGATATGGATAAAAGCACAAAAGTAGGAGAAAGTAGTGATTACTTCACACTTCTAAGCTTTCTAAGTAAAGTAAGAGTATTTCAGGTTCAACCAACCAAATTGCAACATTTCCTAAGTTTCAGTCAACCAAAACTCAAACCTATGGAAGTCTCATTATACCTAGTTGTAGAATTAGTACTGTTATGCAGTCATAAAGCAGGGATTCACATAGACAAAACCACTGTCATCCAGGAGACTCGACATGACAGTAGGTCTACTCTTGGGCTGCTCTCTATCCCACTCGAGCCTTCACTACTCATCTACCCATGACTGAACCAAAAGGTTGGTCGGATGGATTAAAGGGACATGTAACGCCCCAGTTCCAAAATACATAGGACTAGGAACGTAGACATGCCAGCCGTATAATAAATATACATAAGCTGTAAAGTACAGTAAACCACAACAAACTAATCTCATCCACAGAAAATGAAAGAATAAAAGATATCATATAATGAATTATCTTGGTACAATATGCTAGGTAGAGACACATCCACTACCAACCGAAAATAAAAGGAAGAAGTACATGATATATAAAAGGACTAAGTGGAAGTAGCAAGGAGGAACCAAGTCACGTCATCTTCAAATAAATGGAGAAGACCACGATCCCGGCTAGAATACCTGCGAAAGACATGAACACACACCTGAAGAGATAACGAGGTCCTTAGAGGGACGTAACAAGACACATAATATCATGCCATAAACTGAATATAGTTAGCTCAACAAAAAATTGCATATGTCTAAACAGATAAAGGTCCTTAACCATTCTATGTGAAAATACACCTTGAAGACAACATTCCACACAAGGGCTTCCGAGACTAGAAATACGTCATATTAGCGTTTCAACCGAAGTACTAGTGGCAACTAGAGGAAAATAAATAAATGCACGGCACACTAGTCTCTCGGGTGAGTCACTAACGGCAACTAGAGGAAAGTGAATGCACGGCATATTTGTGTTTCAACCGAGGCACTAGTGGCATCTAGAGAAAAGTAAATAAATGCACGACACGCTAGCTCTCGGCTGAGTCACTAATGTCAGCTAGAGAAAAGTAAATGTGTGAAAGCCCCTGCGCCTAATAACTGCCTTCCCCCTTCCAATGCACTACTCGTGTAGAATCCATACCACGATATTTCTAATAACCTCTAAGTCTTTGTAATGCTCCAGTCCCAAAATACGTAGGACCAAGTACGTGAACATGCCAGCTGCACATATACAAAGAACACTCCAATATGTGGAATCCTTATATATGTACATAAGCTGTAAATAAATAATCATTGGCCAGAATAACATATCTAATCTCATCACAGCTCAACACAGAAGATAATGAAGTCCAAATAAATAAATAAGAGTATCAAAAGATAGCCGGGTGAACATACTCACTCCAAACAGCTATGAAAAATAGTCTCACAAGATCGGAGTCTAACCTCCGCAAAATAGAAAGAAAAAGAGGTTTAAAATAATGTCTACAACAGTCTCAGATAAGAAATAGACTAGAAGTCATAAGGTACTGCCTCGTCATCAATATAAGATAGCTCCAATGCCGCTCCGTACTCCTGTGGAAAATCGTCTAAACCTGGAGAGATAACCAGGTCCTCAGGGGACATAGTAAGATACAAGAAAACACCATGCCATATAAACTGTGATAATATAATAAAAGAAAAAGGTATGCATGCAATTGGGTTCCTGACCATTCTACTGTGAATATACAGTTGAGATACATTCCTTCGACGCATGAGCCCTGGCTGAATATAGGATCCGGTATAGTCCCCTCTTGGGCACCAGTGGCCAAGAGTATGACGTTCAAAAATGACAGTGGCCAACCTGAGAGGCTCATACCCGTATCTCCAACGGAGCTTCCGGGTTACAAGAGAAGTACAATCGAAGCCCATACGTCAGGTAATGTTCTCCCTACCCAATGCCTAGCATCATCATCTCCTTGACTGACATATACCTCTAGTAACCGCCAAGTATTCTAGCATGCAACTCTATTGGCAGTTATCCCTATCCGTCGCACTCACCATACGTATCGGTGGCCAGCCGACTACGCGGAAATGTTTCCTATATGTGACTCACATCACGTGATACAACAAGTGTCAAGGCCGTATGAGATATACCAATACCTCAACATCAATGGGTGGTCAATAAACTAAGTCAATGCAAGAGAATAAATCAAAGCAAGAAAACGACCGATAGAGTCGCTTGCACCCAAGTGTGACTTGGACGCACAGTTTAAATAACATGAAATAAAATGCTAAAAATAACAACCAAAAATAAGAATATAATAATCACAGAGTAAGGTGGCAAGGTATCTTGCCTGATGGTGCAAAGTGGCAAGTCCAAGTAATCACAATGTCAGTCAAGAAACGTCACAATCTCCAAACAACTCCGGACGTTGAAACAAACATCAAAAATGATCTCAGTGAAGAAGATATACCTAGGAAATGCCTGTCCAAAAGTCAAATTCTGGAACAGGGACAAAATCATAATTTTGGGTCAAAACGATGTCCGCCGTTGGACCCGCTTTGCACCGAAACGCGTGCCAAAGTCTATGGTCTTTAAAGTTGTCAAACTACATGTCTACGGTTTCAGTTTGAGGAGGGAAACTCAACGGTATGTCCAGTTTTGGATTCCGAGGAGCCGTGTACAAAATCGCCCGTTTGAGTGGGTCGCGGGCCCGCCAAAATTGGGTTCCGATTCGACCTTCTCAGAATTGAACCAAACTTGGCATGCAGGACCAGAATTTCGATCCGGACCTGTTGGCGTAAGTTTTGTCTCGATCCGATGACTGTACACGATGTTATGGGCAAGTTTGCAAACGTCGATACGGGGGTATCTTGACGGATACGCGTTGATTTCGTCGCGCACACGCGACGAAACTGAGTTCCGTCAGTTTCCACATGTCCGCAACATCCATACACGCCTTTCAATGCGTATAGCGCAAGACCACGTTGCCCGGCTTGTCGGGGCGTACGTCCTATCGGACAAAATTCTAGAATTTTTGTGATTTAGAAACCAGTTTTTTCGACAACTTCACATACAGATTTCTTCCTACATATTAACCGAAACTTCTATCAAAAAGTTACGTTCTATTCTCGATTATATTGTTAACGACTGTTTTCAATTAGTTTTTACAAAAGTTTAATGGACAGCGAGAAAAGTGGTCGACAAGTTGACGTTTCAAAACAGTTTATAATATTCAGAAAAGTGGATTTTTCTCCAACTTCATCTCGATTTTTCGAGCAAGTCGATGGGTTGTTTCAAAATCCATCTAGAGGATATTGAAGAGGGTCAAGTCTACTTTCCAGAAAATCTTACGGATCGAAAATCGGTGCTAGGAGTAAAAAGTTACATCGTAGAGAAGTAGGGTACCTTGAGTGGAAAAACTGCTCCGTGGGTGACGCAGGACTGACTTCCGATGCTCCGTTCGTCACGCACAAAGCTCCGTCGCTGGTGAAACAAAGTCGTGGGCGAAGGGGGTATAATCAGCTTCAACTTTCGTTTTGGAAGATTAGGGTTTTGAGGCTTGTAGAAAAAGTTATATTTATAACTACTTCTAACTAAAACCTAATACTAATAGGTTTTGTAGTTGATGGTTCCCATGGGTCGGGCTTATACGCCAGAGCTGTGCTTGCCACAGCAAGCTTTTCAATTAGTGGGGCCCGCCCACTAATAGTTGGTGGGATTTACTTTTTTTTTCTCTTTCTTTTTCTTTTCTTAACAATTGTTCACTTGAACAGAGGCTTGTCCCCCCCCTGCTGGGTGTGGCCGAACCTCACATCTTTTTTTTTACAACCATTATATATATATATATATATATATGTATTTTGTTTTATATATATATATATATATATGTATTTTGTTTTATATATATATATATATATATATATATATATATATATATATATATATATATATATATATATATATATATATATATATATATATATACCAACTAAGTAAATATATATATATATATTAGGCAATAATTCCTAAAAATTTACAAATAATTTCTAAAAATCCTAGAATTTATATTATTCCTTATTTAATAGAATACTAACAAGTACACATATAATACATACACACATGCATTTATATTTACGTACGTATACCAAATAAATTCTAAATAATATAGAAAAATAATTTTTAAGGCACTAAAATAATTTAGAAAATATTGGGGGTTTACATCCTACCCAACTTAAAGAAAATTTTGTCCTCGAAATTAAACTAATGTCGGGGGTCCAATGCAATGCAAGGGATTTAATAGCAATTTAAAAACTAAACTGCAAGACATACCTTCGTCTACGAACAAATACGGGTAGGGATTTCGGATGTCGTCCTCGCGCTCCCAAGTAGACTCCCCTGGCGAGTGATGCTTCCATGCCACGCGAACCAACGGAATAAATTAATTCCGCAACAGTTTCATTCGACGATCGAGGATACCTACTGGTTGTTCTTCGTACGACAAACTCGGTCCAACTGTGATCTCGGAGTGATCAAGCACATGATTGTTGTCTGCCACGTACCTCCTCAACTGAGATACGTGGAATACGTCATGTACTCCCTCTAGCGACGGTGGCAATGCCAATCTGTAGGCAACCTCTCCAACACGTTCCAAGACATCGAAAGGGCCGATGTACCTTGGACTCAACTTGCCACGTCCTCTGAATCAAATCGTGCCTCTAGTGGGGGATATCTTCAAGAACACATGGTCGCCTTCTTTGAACTACAAAGGTCGACAACGATTATCTGCCCACTGCTTCTGACGATCCTGCGCTGCTCGCAGGTGGTCCTGAATCTTCTTCACTGTCTCCACTATGCTCAAGACCAACTCGGGACCCAATAGCTGTCGCTATCCTATATCGCTCCAACAAACAGGAGACCGATACTTCCTACCATACAATGCCTCAAACGGAGCCATCTGAATGCTCGCTTGATAGCTACTGTTGTAGGAAAACTCAACAAGATGAAGATGGTCCTTCCACGAACCGCCAAAATCAAGCATATACGCTCTCAACATATCCTCTAGCATCTGAATGGTACGCTCGGACTGGCCGTCTGTCTGCGGATGATACGATGTGCTAAACTTTAATCGGGTGCCCAAACTCTCTTGCATGCTCCTCCAAAAATGTGAGGTAAATCTCGAATCACGGTCCGATACAATACTAACAGGCACACCGTGTAATCTCACAATTTGCTCCATATATATCTCTGCCAATACCTCTGTCGACCGGCCCACTCTAAAAGGCAAGAAATGGGCTGACTTCGTAAGTCTATCAACAATCACCCATGTTGCGTCACGTCCCCTAGGACTCCGAGGAAAACCCGTGACAAAATCCATAGTAATGTGCTCCCACTTCTACTCGGGAATGGGTAGTGGCTGCAATAATCCGGCCGTCCTCTGGTGCTCTGCCTTAACTTGTTGACATACCAAGCACTTGGCAACGAAACAAGCAATCTCTCGCTTCATTCCATGCCACCAATAATACTGTCGTAAGTCACGATACATCTTGGTCCCTCCGGGATGAATAGAGTAAGCCAAACTGTGAGCCTCTGCCATCAGCTCCTGCCGTAGATCTCCATTGGGAACATAAATACGATCACCACATCGTAATGTCCCATCGGTATGGATCCTCAATCCTGTCTGCTCTCATGCTTCAGTCCTCTCCTTCAGCCATCGAAATCTAGCATCATTGGGCAATGCTGCCTTGATGCGCTCTACCAATGATGATTGCACTTGAAGGTTGGCTAATACGCCGTCTGCTCCCGGCAATACTACCTCAATACCAAGCTGCTCCAAGTCTCTAATCAACTCCCTCTGTGTAGTCAAGAAGTGTGCCATGGGCTTACGGCTTAATGCGTCTGCCACGACATTAGCCTTGCCCGAATGATAATGAAGCTCAATCTCATAATCCTTCATCAACTCCAACCAACGTCGCTGTCGCATATTCAACTCCTTTTGTGTGAACACGTACTTGAGGCTCTTATGATTATTGTAGATATCAACCTTCTTGCCGTACAAGTAGTGTCTCCAAAGCTTCAAGGCAAAGATAACCGCTGCGAGCTCTAGATCGTAGGTCGGATAATTCTTCTCGTGCACTCTCAACTGTCGAGATGTATATGCTACTACCAGACCGTGCTGCATCAATACACATCCTAATCCCTTCCCGGATGTGTCGCTGTAGATCACAAATCCTCCTGGGCCTGATGGTAGTGTCAAGATCGGTGCTGTGGTCAACCGCTTCTTCAACTCGTCAAAAGCTGCTTGACACTCTTCTGTCCATACAAACTCCTGATCCTTGCAAGTCAATCGAGTCATGGGCCCCGCTATTCGAGAGAAAACTTCTACGAACCGTCGGTAGTAACCCGTAAGTCCGAGGAAACTTCTCACTTCAGAAGCTGTTGTGGGAGCGGGCCATGATTTGACTGCTGTGATCTTCTCTGGGTCCACTGATGTACCATCACCTATAACAATATGACCAAGGAATGATACCTCCTTAAGAAAGAAATCATATTTTCTACGCTTCGCAAAGAGTCTCTCGTTCCTCAATGTTCCCAAAACTATCCGTAGATGCTGCTCATGCTCCTCTTGACTTTTGGAGTAAATCAAGATATCGTCTATAAAGACTACTACAAATTTGTCCAAGTACTGGTGAAAGATCTTGTTCATTAAATTCATGAAAATTACGGGAGCATTGGTCAAACCGAAAGGCATGACCAAGAACTCGTAGTGTCCATACCTCGATCGAAAAGCCGTCTTGGCAATATCTTCCTTCCTAACCTTCAATTGGTGATAGCCCGATCGTAAGTCAATCTTAGAGAATACTTTTGCTCCACTTAGTTGATCGAATAAATCATCTATACGCGGCAAGGGATACTTGTTCTTCACCGTTACTGCATTCAACGCTCTGTAGTCAATGCACATGTGCACTGTCCCGTCTTTCTTAGGCAGAAAAAGAACGGGTGCTCCCCATGGTGACGTACTGGCACGAATAAATCCCTTCTCTAATAATTCATCAATCTGCGTCTTCATCTCTACCAACTCCTTTGGTGCCAAATGATATACTCGAAATGAAATAGTCTCGGCTCCGGGAATAAGCTCAATAGAAAACTCAATATCTCGGCCAGGTGATAGTCCTGGCAATTCCTCGGGGAATACATCCTCGAACTCGGTGATAATAGGGTACTGAGGGGTGTCGTGCATCATCATATGAGTCCCCGATGTGGGTGCCTCACAACTATCTCCGTCTTCTTTGGTGAACTCAAAACTCTGCCGCACTCGGTGGTCTAAAGATAATACTGCCCCTATGGCAGTCTATGAGTGCGAAATGCTGGCTCAACCAGTCCATTCCAAGAACCACATCAAATGTCGGCATAGGGAATACAAGAAGCCATGCCATCATCTCTCTGCCATTTATCACTACAGGACAGTCTACAAATACCACTAACAGGTACAACTCCTCCTCCAGTGAGGATTTTAACATTCTTAGCTAAGAGTGTGATGGGAATGCTATGTCTAGTGGCAAAACTAGTGGCTATAAATGAATGTGTGGCTCCAGTATCAAATAATGTAATAGCAGAAAAAGATGCAACTAAAACCATACCTGCTATGACCTCTGTCTCTGTCTCTACATTCTCAATAGCTAGAGAGAATGCCTTTCCTTGGTTCTGTCTTGGGCCTTGAGCTCTGGCTTTGTTGTACTATGCTGTCTGTGGGGGTAATAGTGGACGAGGTGTTGGGGCTGTAGGCCGCTGGGCCTGATGTGCCTGAACTAAAGCCTGCTGCTCAGGACAATCTCGGGCCAAGTGCTGTCCCGATCCACATCTTAAACATAAGCCCAAACGAAGTCGACAGTCATCTCTAATATGCCCCTGCTTCCCGTAAAAGTTGCAGGTGGGCTTCTGATAAGGTATGTGCCTTTGCTGGTACTGTCCCGTGGTCCTCCTGATAGGTCCACTCTGAATAGCTCGGGCTGGTATAGCTGCTGGTATATGACGCCTTGATGTCTGCTGATGTTCCTTGCGAAGAATCTCCTGAGCACGAGCTTCTTTCAAGACAGATGAAGGGGAGACTCGAGACTGAGTAGTCGTATAAGACTTGAGCTCTGGTGCAAGCCCCTGGTAAAATCTCCTCGCCTTCTCTAATTCTGTCGGGATCAATCCCGCACCAAATCGACTCAGACGATTGAATTCCGAGTCATACTTATCAACTGTCATATTCCCTTACTTCAGATGGAGGAACTGGTCATAGAGACCATCTCGAATATGAATAGGGAAGAATCTCTCATAAAATGCATCATAGAACTGCTTCCAGGTGATCCCAATGCCTAATCATCTCTCTTCTGCCTTCCACCAGTGGTGAGCATTGTCTTCTAACAGTAAGTCCACTGCTGCCATCCAATCTCGAGCTGGCAATTGGGATGCCTTCAGTAGCTTCTCTGTACTAATAAGCCACTGTGACACCTCTAATGGCTTCTCCGTCCCTCTAAAGGCCTTGGGGTTCATATCTGTAAAATTCTTGATATAGCCTTCATAGGGATACAGAGCTGGTGCTGGCGCTGGTACTAGAGGTGGTGGTGGAGGTCTAGCCATGGCTGCCATCATTGTCTGTCTCATCAGCTCAGTCTGTTGCCACTGAGCCTGCATCATGGTATACATAAACTGAGTAGTAGGGCTCCAATCAGTCGGTGGTGGAGGCATCTGAGGTCCTGACTGAGGAGGAAACTGTTGAGGGAATGGTGGTGGTAGAGGCAGTGGTACATTCCCTCCCGGTGGCATGGTAGTAGTCTGTCCAGCCTGGCTGCCTGGGGGTACTGCGACCTCTGGGGACTCCGTCATCGGTGTCGTAGTAGGCTGCGATAGTCCTGGCTGGTATGGTGTTGCTGGAGTCATGGGGGGATTCTGTCCCTCCGGAGTAGCCTCTTCACCAGATGTGATGGCCAAGGCAGAAGTGCGTCCGCTTCTTAGATTCATACTGTTGGCACGAGGAAGATAAGTTGATATTATGAAAGATTAGATATGAAGTAAATCGAATAATCAAGGAAGTTTCGAAAAGATTGGAAGTCAATAGATAGTAGTAGTTCTGGATGAGAAATTCCTATTTCTATATGCAGGCTTGTTGGGTACGGTCATGTAACCCAACAAAATTAAATCCGACCTGCATGGGCCACCACAAAAATATGTAACGCCCCAGTCCCAAAATACGTAGGACCAAGTACGTGAACATGCCAGCTGCACATATACGAAGAACACTCCAATATGTGGAATCTTCATATATGTACATAAGCTGTAAATAAATAATCACAGGCCAGAATAACATATCTAATCTTATCACAGCTCAACACAGAAGATAATGAAGTCCAAATAAATAAATAAGAGTATCAAAAGATAGCCAGGTGAACATACTCACTCTAAACAGCTATGAAAAATAGTCTCACAAGATCGGAGTCCGACCTCCGCAAAATAGAAAGAAAAAGAGGTGCAAAATAATGTCTACAACTGTCTCAGATAAGAAATAGACTAGAAGTCATAAGGCACTGCCTCGTCATCAATGTAAGATAGCTCCAATGCCGCTCCGTACTCCTGTGGAAAATCGTCTAAACCTGGAGAGATAACCAGGTCCTCAAGGGACATAGCAAGATACAAGAAAACACCATGCCATATAAACTGTGATAATATAATAAGAGAAAAAGGTATGCATGCAATCGGGTTCCTGACCATTCTACTGTGAATATGCAGTTAAGATACATTCCTTCGACGCATGAGCCCTGGCTGAATATAGGATCCGGTATAGTCCCCTCTTGGGCACCAGTGACCAAGAGCATGACGTTCAAAAATGACAGTGGTCAACCTGAGAGGCTCATACCCGTATCTCCAACGGAGCTTCCGGGTTACAAGGGAAGTGCAATCGAAGCCCATACGTCAGGTAATGTTCTTTCCACCCAATGCCTAGTATCATCATCTCCATGACTGACATGTACCTCTAGTAACTGCCAAGTCTTCTAGCATGCAACTCTATTGGCAGTTATCCCTATCCGTCGCACGTACCATACGTATCGGTGGCCAGCCGACTACGCAGAAACGTGTCCTATATGTGACTCACATCACATGATACAACAAGTGTCAAGGCCGTATGAGATATACCAATACCTCAACATCAATGGGTGGTCAATAAACTTAGTCAATGCAAGAGAATAAATCAAAGCAAAAAAACGACCGATAGAGTCGCTTGCACCCAAGTGTGACTTGGACGCACAGTTTAAATAACATGAAATAAAATGGTAAAAATAACAACTGAAAATAAGAATATAATAATCACAGAGTAAGGTGGCAAGGTATCTTGCCTGATGGTGCAAAGTGGCAAGTCCAAGTAATCACAATATCAGTCAAGAAATGTCACAATCTCCAAACAACTCCGGACGCTAAAACAAACATCAAAAATGATCTCGGTGAAGAAGATATACCTAGGAAATGCCTGTCCAAAAGTCAAATTCTGGAACAGGGGCAAAATCGTAATTTCGGGTCAAAACGATGTCCGTCGTTGGACCCGCTTTGCACCAAAATGCGTGCCAAAGTCTATGGTCTCTAAAGTCGTCAAACTAAATGTCTACAGTTTTAGTTTGAGGAGAGGAACTCAACGGTATGTCCAGTTTTGGATTCCGAGGAGCCGTGTACAAAATCGCTTGTTTGAGTGGGTCGCAGGCCCGCAAAAATTGGGTTTCGATTCGACCTTCTCAGAATTGAACCAAACTTGGCATGCAGGACCAGAATTTCGATTCGGACCTGTTGGCACAAGTTTTGTCACGATCTGATGATTGTACACGAAGTTATGGGCAAGTTTGCAAACGTCGATACGGGGGTATCTCGACGGATACGCGTTGATTTCGTCGCGCACACGCGACGAAACTGAGTTCCGTCAGTTCCCACATGTCCGCAACGTCCATACGCGTCTTTCGATGTGTATATCGTACGACCACGTCGCCCGGTTTGTCGGGGCGTACGTCGTATCGGACAAAATTCCAGAATTTTTGTGATTTAGAAACCAGTTTTTTCGACAACTTCACATACAGATTTCCTCCTACATATTAACCGAAACTTCTATCAAAAAGTTACGTTCTTTTCTCGGTTATATTGTTAACGACTGTTTTCAATTAGTTTTTGCAAAAGTTTAATGGACAGCGAGAAAAGTGGTCGACAAGTTGACATTTCAAAACTGTTTATAATATTCAGAAAAGTGGGTTTTTCTCCAACTTCGTCTCGATTTTTCGAGCAAGTCGATGGGTTGTTTCGAAATCCATCTGGAGGATATTGAAGAGGGTCAAGTCTACTTTCCAAAAAATCTTACGGATCGAAATTCGGTGCTACGAGTAAAAAGTTACATCGTAGAGAAGTAGGGTACCTTGAGTGGGAAAACTGCTCCATGGGTGACGCGGGGCTGACTTCCGATGCTCCGTTCGTCGTGCACAAAGCTCCGTCGCTGGTGAAACAAATTCGTGGGCGAAGGGGGTATAATCTGCTTCAACTTTCGTTTTGGAAGATTAGGGTTTTGAGGCTTGTACAAAAAGTTATATTTATAACTACTTCTAACTAAAACCTAATACTAATAGGTTTTGTAGTTGATGGTTCCCATGGGTCGGGCTTATACGCGGGAGCTGTGCATGCCACAGCAAGCTTTTCAATTGGTGGGGCCCGCCCACTAATAGTGGGTGGGATTTACTTTTTTTTCTCTTTCTTTTTCTTTTCTTAACAATTGTTCACTTGAACAGAGGCTTGTCCGCCCCCCCTGCTGGGTGTGTCCGAGCCTCACATCTTTTTTTTTTACAACCATTATATATATATATATATATATATATATATATATATATATATATATATATATATATATATATTCCAACTAAGTAAATATATATATATTAGGCAATAATTCCTAAAAATTTACAAATAATTTCTAAAAATCCTAGAATTTATATTATTCCTTATTTAATAGAATACTAACAAGTACACATATAATACATACACACATGCATTTATATTTACGTACGTATACCAAATAAATTCTAAATAATATAGAAAAATAATTTTTAAGGCACTAAAATAATTTATAAAATATTGTGGGTTTACAGTATTCTAGCAATTATATTAGCATTTATATCCTAACGTTCGTCCTATACGCACCGATGTACGGTCGGTACGCAAGTCCGAATCTATACGAGACATGTGACATCGTGGCACACAGGTGTCGGGCCAATGAATGCGGCACAAACAAAGGTGGTCCCTTAACTCTAGGCCAAATCCATAAAGAAAACTAAAGTATAGTAATTTGCAACTACATATGGTTTTGAAAGAACAACTTATAAGAAATAAAACATGCATGATATTGAGCAAGAAATTAAACAGTAAAGGCAAGGTGTCTTGCCTGGTAGGACTCTTGGTGTGCGACGATGATCATGGTGGCACGAACTACGACTTCGGGTAAAAACTACACAAGGTAGCCTCTGATGGTGGCACGGACAGTTCCATTGGGTCCAGAAGGGTCAAATTTGTTAGGGTCGATTGGAGGATGTACAGAATTTGGCGAAGTAATAGGAAAAAGGGACTCGTTATGGACAAGTGGATAATCAAGGAATTTGGATCAATAATATATATATATATGAATTTAGAAAACCATTTATGATACTTGAAATTATATTTTTATTAGCTTATAAATAGTTTTTAGATAAATGCTTGAAAACAATAAAATCGTTTTTGGGTAAAACTCTAAGTTTTTAAAAAATAACTTTATCAATGGAAAATATATCTTATTAATTAGAATAAATATTTGTATATAAATTGATAAATCAAAATAAATTAATTTGAGGCTAAAATATTTACTTTTTACTTTTTAAAAAAAACTATATTTACTTTGGAAATACTATAATAATATTTTCAAGAATAGAAAAACATATTTAGGATGCCATAATAGTATATTTTAGAGCTTCTAAACTTAATTTGGAAAATTGGATATAGGCCATGCCTAATACAATAATTTTTGTCACAATATAAATTTAGGAATTATTTAATATGTCTATTAATAAATAATAACTTTTGAAAAAAATATTAATATAATTTATTTGTACTAAATGCCTACATAAAAATTGATACCTATATGATGCTGCTGACAACAGTCCACATAAGTCATATAATCTACAAAACAAAATAAAAATAAAATAACAAAACCCACACCCGAGAACATATGTTCTTTTCACCTGACCCGAAAAAAGCCTTTGAAGAGAGAGAATAAGTGAGATTGGGAAAAGAGGGGGTGAAGAGCTGGAGAGAAGAGTCGGCGACTGGGACTGGGTAGGGCGGAGTGCGACGGAAACGGCCGACAGAATAGAAGGAGGAAGGAGGAGAGTTGAGGGGGAAGCTCAGTGCTCGTCGACGGTCAAAGCGGTCGGAGGCGCGCATCGGCGTTCGTCCGCGGTGCTGCTGGTGGCGGCACTAAGTTTGAGGTGGTCCCACGGTACGAAGGAGACGAGGAAGATCTCACCGGTGCTCGCGACGGAGGGTTCGACAGGTCTGCTCACGGCGGACGTGATGGAGGCTAAGGTAAAGGTAGCGGGAAGTGATCACTACCGGTGGGCAGCTGCGCTTGTGGCGCGTAGGCGGGGTTGGTCGCGGATCTTGTCGGTGATAGCGAAGGAAGAGGGGTGCGGTGGTTCGTCGTGAAGTCGAACGGATGGATCCGGTGGAGTGAGGCGCGAAGGCGGTCGGCCCCTGACTGGGATGACGAATGGAGGTCAGGTAAAAAGTTTTTGTTTGCTTGGTGTTTTTCTTTTGCTGTTAATGGTGGTGGGTTACTGGGATGGTGACGACCGGTTATGTTGGTCGACCGGGATCTGGCTGGGGTGGTGGTGATGGTTGGATGGACAGGGTGGAGGCCAGGGAGTGGTGACGGCGGAGCTTGTGGAGTTGCGACAGTGAGGGTCGGAGAGTTACGAAGGGTGCTGGTGGTGATGGTCGTGGCTGCGATGTACTCGGGTTCAGCGGGTTATACTGGTGGTGTGGCTAGGGGATGGCGAGGTGGTGGTCAGTTTTGTGGCACGGGGGATTTGGGTTTGTTGAGTGAGGTGGCCGAGGCTGGTCGCCCTCCGGTGCGACGGGCCAGGCCGAAGAAGTCAGGGGTTTCGATGGTGGTGCTATCGGTGATGGTTTGGCCGGAGGCTCGGGGAGTCGGGGTGCCATGGTGGTCGATGGTGATGGCAGTGGTAGTCGAGTTCTGGCTGTTGCGAAAGGCGGGGGTTTAGAATAGGGTTAGGTTAGGATTTGATTGTGTCAGGGTTTGTCCAACATGAAAAATAATGTATCTGTAAAATATGGAATAAGAATTTGGTTGGGAGAACATGGACACGATGCACGTGGGTGGGAAAATATTTGTGGAGGAAATTGGAGTCTATGGAAAAAGAGCAAAGATGAGCTCTCCTTATATAGGATGTGGACTCCTAGATAGATATGGATTAGGATGATTTAAATCCCCGTTAGATAATTTATTTATTAATTTAAATCACTTCAATAAATTTCAAATCCAAATCTAAATCAATTTAAATCTAATTAAATTCCATCCTTTAGTTTAAAATCAAATTTCAAATATTGATATTAATTTACTATTTAAATCAATCCATAAAATCAAATCGAGATTTAAATTACCACAGTAATTTCAAAATATATTTTCCAAAATACTAATAATAATAATTTCGAAAATAATAAATATTTTTAAATATCTTTTTGAATAATAAAATATTAATATTAATAAATTTTGAAAATAGAATTATATATATGAATTCAAATTCATGTACCTCATATGCAAGGAATATTTGCATAAAAATAGTTTTCTAAATTACCACTATTAAATAAGATAGCCCTTTATAAATAGATAAAAGTAAAAAGTTTTGGCCATCTTGATACGATACTTTCACAACTTTAAGTAAAATACAAATACAAATAATTATTATATATATTATTTTGAAACTATAAAAATAGGAAAATATTTTTCTAAAAATATGTACGTTCGCACATATTCGCACTCGTCGAGCAATTACGAAAATGAAATTTCGCGCACGACGTACAATACAACTACGTGATGTACACATACAAAATAATAATCAGTACAAAATTTATTTTTAAAAAAAATATATAGTAGAAATTTAGGGGTTTTACATCCTACCCAACTTAAAATAATTTCGTTCTCAAAATTAAGAATTTGTAGGGGGTGAGAAGGCACAAAGGTAGATAGAAGGGTTCCTTGAATAGAGGATAAGATCACGACATCATAGAAGGAAACGATGTATAATGAAATAGATCGTTGAGAAAAATCATGATTCTGATATAGTGGAAAATAAAATTACGGTTAGAGGTTTGGTATTGAATGAGGGTCGCTAATTGGTAGGCGAATTGATTAGCTTAAGATAAAAATAATTAGAGGTATGGGTTCTTGTGAGAAGACTGCATAATAGCCGTCTAGGTTGAGGGCATGAATACGAGAACTACTGGAATCATTTCAAGTTCCAATGAATAAATAGAAGGTTGCGATAATAGATACAAAATTGACGGGTAGTTCAAGGCGAGGATATAGTCACATTAGTTGGTCAATGGTTAACTATCTTAACAATAGATTGTGGGACCACTAAAGATATTGCTGGGGTCCATCTATCAAGTACGAGCTTTCGTCTAAATAAGGAAAGGATGAAAACCAATATGGGTCCAAAGAAGATATTTTTGAATACCAATATGTGGTTCAAAGCGAGTGAGTAATTCAAAGAAGAATTGCCAAGGCAGTTGTGAATGAGACTCTAGTGGGCAAGTTTAACTATGTCCTCATCCACGTAGAACGATAGATAAAAGCGAACCAAAGTGCACTAGGTTGATCAGACCATCATGCACCGGTTCTGAGTAGACAATACGTTAGTGGAGGCCTCCAATAACATATGTCCTGAACAAGCTTGATAAAGAATTGAGCTTGCAAATCATTAGTCAAGTTAGTCCAAAATATAAGTTCAAAAGATAATGATGTAAAAATGGTTCAAGTTTCTTAGAATCTAGGTCTCGCCCGAAGTTTGGGCCTATACCGTTGTCCTAGTGTCTCCTTGTCTTTGGCTTTGGTTGGCTAGATGGGTTAGGATCCTCTAAATTCCATAGTCTAAGTAAACTTGCTAATATAGGTCACAAGGACAAAGGGGTTGCTAGGTCATAAGGCATTCTACCCAACTTACAAGAGTTAGACTTATGGTATTTCGGGAGAAGAAAACATGTCTATCTAGTAGGGATCACCTGTCTAACATCTAGCAAGAACGAAGGGAAGATAAGAATTATGATAGAAGGAATCAAGCAAGATGCAGTCGATGAGTCGAACGATAGTTCGAGGAAAGAGGTCAAATATGTGAATGAGATCCTAGACTACTAATCCTATTCGCAGGCTTGCTTGGAACGGTAAAGTAACCAAACAATTTATCTTGACCTGCATGGGCCACCAAAAAAACATGTAACGTCCCAGTCCCAAAATACGTAGGACTAGGAACGTAGACATGCCAGCCGTATAATAAATATATGTAAGCTGTAAAATATAGTAAACCACAACAAACTAATCTCATCCACAAAAAATAAAAGAATAAAAGATATCATATAATGAATTGTCTTTGTACAATATGTTGTGTGGATATGTAGGACCGTTGAGCACCTCTAGAGCGGGGGGTGAATAGAGTGTGTGCGTATGTAGCAGAAAATAATCACCAATTTAAACTTTTAAACTATAACTATGGCAGTAAATAAGAGACAGAAAATAAATATAGCAAGAGATAGAGAGATCAAACTCAGTGACACAGCATTGTATACTGGTATCCCTCTGAGAGGACTAATCCAGACTCGAGTACTCTTGCTCGTTGTTAATCCACTAAGGCACAAACTAGTTGAGAGCTTGTAGTCTCTTACAATACCGTACTTGGTGACAAATGCACGACCAACTTTACAACACCGTGCTTGGTGACGAGCGCACGACCGGCTCCACAACAAGGATAATTACTGTACTTTGAACAACCTCTTTACAACTCTTGAACACCAAAAGACTCTAGATCGAAGTAGATATTACTGGCTTTTGGCTAAGAGGAGTATAGATATGATATAAAAACTTTTGATTGGGTGAAAATACTTATTGAATAAAGAAGCAAAGATCAAGAATGAATGAGTGATTTAAAATAAAAAACTCTCTCCTATTTATAAGTGTTTTCTGGGACCAAACTCGGGCAGAGTTCTGGCAGAGTTCGGATGCTAGGATTTCGCATACGAACGTTGCATACAGATTTGGAGGCAACGGATATTTGAATTCAAACAGACCGAACTCGGGCAGAGTTCGGACCGAACTCGGGCCGAACTCGGTTTGAGTTCTGTCTAGGAGAATTTCGAATATTTTTCAAATTCTGTTGCAAAAATAATTTTGAATATTTGATCAAATAGAATAGGAATAGGTAGGTTTTTTAGAAATGTTGACTGAGATTAACCTAAGCCAGTATTACCTAGTCGATCTTACAATTTATGTCCTAGACTCAATAAAGATAAATACATAACAAAATTGTAAAATAACGCTGACTGGATTCCAATGAAGGTAATCTTCAGATAGATGATGTATGTGCTTGATGATGCTGTAGTATGATGCTTGTTGATATTGATTTCACACGTCCTGAAATGATTAGCAGCAATTCGTATATTTTGTGTATTGACTTAAGTTCATGTCGATTATTAAAATCGGGTGTGACCATGAAATGGGCCAACAATCTCCTCTATTTTGATAATTGACAAACTTGAGTCTATACCAAAATATATCTAAAAATAGAACAAATAAAATGTACCTGAATTTTTTGTTTGTTTTGGATTGTATGCTTTCTCTGATTTTGATTTGGAGATTTACTCTGTCTCCTCCTTTGTCAATATAAAAATGTCTTTGGCTCTCCCGTAATGTGTGAAGCCAATAATTTTCAACAAACAGACAAAGTGAAGCTAAATAAATAACCAAATAACATAAAAGATAACTATAACTGAAATAAATATCATGTATAAACTAAAGGAAAGATACAATCATCATCATAAACTGCTAATAAGCTGTCTAACTAAAAAGTTTAGACAAAAATAAAAACTACATCATAACATAGATCATCAGCTAACATCCTATCCACTATCCACCAGCTCAAGACTGCATCAAATAGTGGGGTCATCACTGCCAGGAGCATCCGGAGGAAAGTAAGCAGCAGTAGGATCGAAGTAAGGAAAAGTCGCCTCATCTCCGAACCTGGGTCATGGGAAGCCTGGGTGAGGAAGGATGGTCACTGGATGAGCTGGGTCCTGAGAGAGACTCCAGTAGAGATCAGTAATGCCTTTCTACAACACCTGAGCCTGGGTGATGTGGCGGAACTCTTAGTCGAGGTAGCTCTGATGACGTTGCGCAGAGAGAGCAACAAAGTCATCAAATCGCTGATAAAATCCTGGGTCAAAACCCGAAGCAGGGGCTGGAGCAGGATCAGCAGGAGCAACAGGAGGAGGAGCCTCAGCATCAACATCTGGAGTAGGCTGAGCTCTAGGAGGCAGAGGTGGAATAGGGTATCGACGAGATCTGCTGAGCTCTATGAGAGTGAAGGAGTAGGCACAAGTTTGAAGATCAATTTCAAACCATCGAAAGATGGAGGCCAAGTGCATAGGATAGACCAGGTTGCGTCCTGCATTTCTGCAGTTTAGTATCCAAGCCATCATGGTCTTGGGGATAGAAAAAAGAATGCCAAAATTAATATGATACATGGCAGACAGCTCTAAGAAAGTGATCTCATCAGATGATCCTTTCTTTGGAAGGAGAACTGAAAAAATAAATCGATGGAGTTCATAGAAGTTTTGGTTGAGATCTTTTGAAAAGACTCTTCTAGGAACAGGTCGAGGTTAGCAAAGCAGTTTTTTGAAGGAGTCGAGAGTGACACCTTCTGGGAATTGGATATGATGGATATCCACAAGAGCTTCATCCACATCAGAAACATCGAAATATTTGCTGATGTCGGTGGTGCTGTACTCCAATTCTTGCCCAGCAACGCAATAATAGAAGTTTCCGTTTGGTTTTACCTACAAGTTGCAGTAAAACATACGGACAACGTTGTCGTAGATGTTCTCGGTTACTTCGAAGAAGTCACGATAGCCGAGATGGTCAAATGTGGGAGCGTATTCAGAAAATATAGTAAAATTTACGCAAGCTCTAACACATATCCTACGACCAGAAAATGAGTTAAACCAAAGGTCTGAAAATTCTTTATCAAAAAATAGAGTCAAAATCATCAGAACCTAATGGTCTAGCTGGACTAAAAATACTAGTAGGGACGTAGTCGGACGAAGAAGACCCTGCTTATGAAGGATCAACCTGTCTTCTCTAACGTTTAGGAGCCATAGATGAGAAGAAAAGGAATTTGATGTACCTTGGAAAGAAGGAAGAAGATGAAGTTGAATAGCCCACTAGAACTCCTTGGAAGCTTCAAGGGAAGGATGAGGAAGAAGTTTTGGGAGTAGTAGAGGGTTTTTCTACGAGTGGTTGTGTGATAAGGAAGAAGAGAAGAGGGGTTTATAAAGAGCTAGGGCCGGCTGTTCGGTTCTGGAAGCTGAATAGTGCCGACCGAACTTGGCCCAAATTCGGTCCGAACTCGGTCAGAGTTCGGTCCGAGTTCGGCTACTTGTATTTCTGAGGTCATAACTGCAGTAATGGTGTTTAAATTCTAAATTTATGACCGTTGACTTCTACATTTAATAACTTCTATTATTTTGTGTTAGCTGTAGGGGTACTGTCCCAGCTAACGGAGGTTCACCAGGGAACACTTAAGTACCGCTTCGCTTCGACCGTAGTCGTGGTGACATACAGACCCTTTGTAGGCTTGTACCAAAAATAATTTCCGTTAAATAAATTATGAAGTTTTGAGTCATAAAATTAAACTTAATTACCATACTACACTATGAATCTGAAAATTCAAGTATACCGAGTTCTCGCCTCATTATGTTAAATCGGTCTTCAGCCAGTGGTTTTGTGAAAATGTCTGCTAGTTGATGATCTGTGTCAATAAATTCTAAACAGATATTCCCGTGTTGTTGGTGATCACGTAAAAAGTGATGACGAATCTCAATGTGTTTTGTGCGTGAGTGACATACTGGGTTCTTAGTCAGATTAATGGTGCTAGTGTTATCACAATAAATAGGAATCTTAGTGTAGTACAGATTGTAGTCCTCTAGGATTTGCTTTATCCATAAAATTTGAGCACAGCAACGTCCTACGATGATGTACTCAGCCTCAGTAGTTGACAATGCTACTGAATTTTGCTTCTTGCTAAAGCAAGAGACTAAGGCACTTCCTAGGAAATGACACATACCGCTGGTACTTTTACGGTCTACTTTGCATCCTGTAAAATTAGCATCCGAGTAACCTATCAGGTCAAAGGATTTGGTTTTAGGATACCACAAACCGACTGTAGAAGTTCCTTTAAGGTATCAAAAGATACGCTTAACGGTACTTAGGTGTGATTCCTTAGGATTTCCCTGGTATCGTGCACAGATGCAAACACTTAACATAATATCAGGGCGACTAGCAGTTAAATATAATAAGCTACCAATCATACCTCTGGTCGACAGGTTTGCCACTTTTATCAGAATCAAGCTTTGTGGATATAGACATTGGAGTTCTGATTGGCTTTACATTATCGAAGTCGTACTTTTTCAGTATGTCCTTCGTGTACTTGGCTTGATTGATGAATGTTCCCTTTGAGTGTTGTTTGATCTGAAGTCCTAGGAAGAAGTTTAGCTCTCCCATCATACTCATCTCAAATTCACTCTGCATACACTTAGCAAACTCTTGACAACGTTTTTTATTAGTATAACCGAACATAATGTCATCAACATATATTTGCACAAGAAGAATGTCATCATTAAAAGATTTGATAAACAAAGTTGTATCAACTCTTCCTTTTGAAAAACCATTATCAAGTAAGAAGGCACTTAGGCGTTCATACCAAGCACGAGGTGCATGTTTGAGTCCATAGAGTGCTTTCTTAAGCTTGAAGACGTGATCAGGTTTTTAAAAATCTTCAAAACCAGGGGGTTGTTTCACAAAAACTTTTTTTTTAAAATCCGTTTAAAAATGCACTTTTCACGTCCATTTGAAATAATTTGAAATCATTAAAACATGTAAATGCACAAAATATGCGGATGGCTTCTAGTCTAGCAACAGGAGCATATGTCTCGTCATAATCAATACCTTCTTCTTAATTATAACCTTGTGCCACTAGACGTGCTTTGCTGCGTAGAACTTGTCCATCTTCACTAAGTTTATTTTGGAACACCCATTTGGTTCCAATTATCGATTGACCAATAGGTTTAGGAACGAGTTCCTAAACTTGGTTTCTCTCAAATTGATTTAGTTTCTCTTGCATGGCATCAATCCAAAACTTATCAGAAAAAACATCTTCTATATTCTTAGGTTCTATATGAGAAATAAAAGCTATATTTGCTGCTATTTCAGAATCCCTAAGATAGGAGCGTGTACTTACACCTTTTGATACATCACCTATGGTGAGTGTCTTTGGATGATCTGGTAAGAATTTTAATGAATCAAATTTTTTAGTCAGATCTTCCACATGACTCTTCTTAGTGCTTGCATGTACATCTTTATCATCACTGTCGCTTGATCTGTTACTATTAAGCTCATCAAAAGTAACGTTAATTGATTCTTCAACAATCATGGACTTTTATTAAAAATTCTATATCCATTACTCTTAGCAGTATATTCGAGAAATATCCCTTCATCTGCTTTAGAGTCGAACTTTCCCAAGTTATCCTTGGTGTTCAGGATAAAACAGGAACATCCAAAACTTTGAAATAAGAAACGTTTGGAATCCTTCCAAACCAAAGTTCATATGGTGTTTTCTTCGAGATATGTCGAAATAATACCATATTCAAAACATGACAGACTATACTAACAGCTTCTGCCCAAAAATACTTAGGAAGATTATGCTGATTCAGCATGACTCTAGCCATTTCGCTTAGAGTACGGTTCTTTCGGTCCACAATACCATTCTGTTAGGGAGTTCTAGGATAAGAAAATTCGTGGTAATCATGAAGCCTTTTTCGTTTTGAACCTTTTTGCAAAATATATAAAATTCAAAAATAGCATCACTTTCGTTTGATAAAAAGTAAACCAAAGTAAAGCGAGAGAAATCATCAACAATAACAGAGGCGTTGAGCTTACCGCCAAGACTAGCGACTCTACTTGGACCAAATAAATCCATATATATCAACTGCAAAGGTCTAAAAGTACTTACAGCGTTGATGGATTTAAATGTAGACCTATGTGCTTTGTTCTTTTCACAGTCAGCACATACCATATCTCTCTTGAATAGAATTTCGGGGAGTCCTTTTACCAATTTCTTAGTGCTCAGTCATGAGATAGTGTCCATATTTGTATGTCTAGTCTCATGTACCATAGCCAACTTTCATCTAGATTAGCTACTAGGCATCTACCTGCATTATTAGTACTCTCCAAAAAGAAAACATAAATATTGTCTTCTCTAATCGCTTTATATACGGGATCACCAAATGACATATCATATATGGTACGTTTGTCTTTTACAAAATTGATACCATAACCATTATCAGCCAAATAATATATGCTTAGTAGGTTATGTTTCAATTTTGCGACTAGACAAACATCCTTTATTATAGGATAAGGAGATATACCGACAATGCCGTTACCAATAATATCACCTCTCAAGTTATTTCTGAAGGAGGCGTATCATTCTTTCTTCATCGATAGCGTGGCGAACAAAGATGCATCACCAATCATGTACCGCGAACATCCGCTATCGAGGATCCACTTGCTTTTAGCATGAGAGGGTTGAGGGTCCACCTACAAAACAAGTAGATGAATCCTTTGGTACCCATTTACTGAAGGGTCCATTTTGATTAGTTTTAGGTCTCCAAAACAAAGTTTGATTGTCAACATGTTTCCTTGCTAAGAAATACTGTGAAATATGTCCATGTGTACCATAATATGTGTAAGTAAGTTTTGAACTAGTGGGGGGTAGAAGCTGTGTTGACATGCTTGTTTGGTTTCTTCGAAAACCTATAAGTGAAAGCATGGTGATAGTCGTGTTTCTTCTGTGCTTTCTGATGTTTAGTCCTCTTAGGTGTATGCTTAGCATTAGGACTAAACTTAGGCTGTGTTACAGGTATTGCCTGTTTGCTGAACTTGATTTCTAACTTTTTAGAAATCGCAATGGACTCTTCATATCTAGCAGTCATATCTGAGAGTCTTTGTTCTGTGACTAAGTGCTTCTTCTTTTCTATGTCATATAACTCTTGTATTTTGATATAGTCTCTTTTATCAACCTTGAGGATAGCCTCATGATAGTCTACCTTGAGTTTGGCTATCTCTTCCGTATTACCGGTAGTAGACGTCTCTTTATATCTTCAATAAGATTGGACAGTCTAGCTATCTCGATTGTGTATGCCTTAATCTCTTTTCGAGATTGCTTATACTTGTCAAGCACAGTTCTGTGATCTTCAAGTAATTCACTAAAGGCATTTTCTAGTTCATCGAAAGTAAAATCATCATACAAAGGGTTTGAAGATACCTTATCAAAAGCCATAAGACAGATATTGGCATTTCCGCAGGGTCTGTCCTCTTCCTCTGTATAACTGGCATCACTTTCATGCCAGATGCTTGTGTTAGCATACTTTCGACTGGTTGTTGATATTGGCATTTCCGCAGGGTCTGTCCTCTTCCTCTGTATAACTGGCATCACTTTCATGCCAGATGCTTGTGTTAGCATACTTTCGACTGGTTGTTGCTTTTCTGCTTGATCTTGATCTGTCATATGGACTGCTTTTCTTCGAAGTTGGACAGTCCTTCTTCATATGCCCTGACTTCTTGCATCCAAAGCATATGGTTTCATCTTCATTGCTTTCTTGGATATCATTCTTCCTTCTATTTGATTTCTCAAATTTTAGGAATTTTTTGAAGTTCTTCACTAGTAGGGCTTGTTTATCACCACTTGATGATTCTTCATCAGAATCATGGCATGTAGATTTTCTTGCTTGAGCTTTGAAGGCAATAGACTTTTCTTTTGGGGTCGCTTCTTCAAACTCTTGCAGATCAAGCTCATGGGTTATGATCATGCCCATCATTGTTTCCAGAGACATGGTGGTGAGATCGTTTCCTTCAATGATCGTTGTTGCCTTCGGGTTCCAGTTTTGGTTAGAGCCCGTAGCACCTTTCTGATCTTCTCATGATTACTGTAATTCATACCAAGAGATTGCAAAGGATTAGTAATATCAAGGAAACGTGTAAACATCTGTGTAATTGACTCACCGGGTTTCATCTTAAAAGATTCATATTCCTGTGTTAGTCTATTGATTTTGGATTCCTTCACTTGGGAAGTGCCTTCATGAGTTACCTCAAGAAGTTTCCAATCTCGTGAGATGTTTTACAGGTTAAAACTATGTTGAACTCCTATTTGTCAATTGCACAAAACAATGCGTTGATGGCACGAGCATCTAGACTAGCCTTTGCTTTTTCAACCTTTATAAACTTGTCATGAGGCTTGTCTACAAGCTGGCCCTCAACCACCGTATGTGCCGGTTTCTTATAACCGTCAATAACTATAGGCCAAAGGTCAAAGTCAATAGATTTTAAGAAGAAAGTCATACGTGTTTTCGAGTAGGTATAATTTGTACCATCAAATAGTGGGGGTCTATTTGTGGATTGCCCTTCACCGTTGAATATTGATTTCATGGCTGCCATATATACTCTCTGAGGTTTGTTATATTAGAATATAACCTGCTCTGATACCAATTGTAGGACCATTGAATACCTCTAGAGGGGTGAATATAGTATGTGCGCAGCAGAAAATAATCACCAATTTAAACTTTTAAACTATAACTATTACAGTAAATAAGAGACAGTAAATAAATGTAGCAAGAGATAGAGAGATCAAACTCAGTAACACAGCGTTGTATACTGCTATCCCTTTGAGAGGACTAATCCAGTCTCGGGTACTCTTGCTCGATGTTAATCTACTAAGACAAAAGCTAATTGAGAGCTTGCAGTCTCTTACAACACGGTGCTTGGTGACAAGTGCATGACCAACTTCACAACACCGTGCTTGTGACGAGCGTACGACCGGCTCCACAACAAGGATAATTGTGTACTTTGAATAACCTCTTTACAACTCTTAAACAACAAAAGACTCTAGATCGAAGTAGATATTTCTGGCTTTTGGCTAAGAGGAGTATAGGTGTGATATGAAAACTTTTAATCGGGTGAAAACACTTATTGAATAGAGAAAAGAAGATGAAGAATGAATGAGTTATTTGAAATGAAAAACTCTCTCCTATTTATAGGTGTTTTCTGGGACCGAACTCGGGCAGAGTTCTGGCAGAGTTCGGATGCTAGGATTTTACATACGAACGTTGCATACAGATTTGGAAGCAACGGATATTTGAATTCAAACAGACTGAACTCGGGCAGAGTTCGGACCAAACTCGGGCCGAACTTGGTTTGAGTTCTGTCTAGGAGAATTTTGAATATTTGCCAAATTCTGTTACAAAAATGATTTTAAATATTTGGTAAAATGGAATGAAAATAGGTAGGCTTTTCAGAATGTGGACTGAGATTAACCTAAGCCAGTATTACCTAGTCGATCTTACAATTTATGTCTTAGAATCAATAAAGATAAAATATATAACAAAATTGTAAAATGACGCTGACTGGATTCCAATGAAGGTAATCTTCAGATAGATGATGTATGAGCTTGATGATGCTGTAGTACGATGCTTGTTGATATTGATTTCACACGTCCTGAAATGATTAGCAGTAATTCGTATATTTTGTGTATTGACTTAAGTTCATGTCGATTATTAAAATCGGGTGTGACCATGAAATGGGCCAACATGAGACACATCTACTACCAACCGAAAATAAAGAAAGAAGTATATGATATATAAAAGGACTAAGTGGAAGTACCAAGGAGGAACCAAGTCACGTCATCTTCAAATAAATGGAGAAGACCACAATCCCGGCTAAAATACCTGCGGAAGACATGAACACACACCTGGAGAGATAACCAGATCCTCAGAGGGACGTAACAAGACACATAATATCATGCCATAAACTGAATATAGTTAGCTCAACAGAAAATTGCATATGTCTAATCAGATAAAGGCCCTTAACCATTCCATGCGAAAATGTACCTTGAAGAAAATGTTCCACACAAGGGCTTCCGAGACTAGAAACACGATGCATTAGCTTTTCAACTGAAGTACTGGTGGCATCTAGAGGAAAATAAATAAATGTACGGCACACTAGTCTCTCTGGTGAGTCACTAACGGCAGCTAGAGGAAAGTAAATGCACGGCACATTTGTGTTTCAACCGAGGCACTAGTGGCATCTAGAGAAAAGTAAATAAATGCACGACACACTAGCTCTCGGCTGAGTCACTAATGGCAGCTAGAGAAAAGTAAATGTGTGAAAGCCCCTGCACCTAATAACTGTCTTCCTCCTTCCCATGCACTACTCATGCTGAATCCACACCACGACATTTCTAATAACCGCTAAGTCTTCTTGGCAATTATATTGGCATTTATATCCTAATGCTCGTCTTGTATGCACTGATGTACGGTCAGTACGCAAGTCCGAATCTATATGAGACACGTGACATCGTGGCACACAGGTGTCGGGCCAATGAATGCGGCACAAACAAAGGTGGTCCCTTAACTCTAGGCCAAATGATAAAGAAAACTAAAGTATAATAATTTGAAACTACTTATGGTTATTTTGAAAGAACAACTTATAAGAAATAAAACATGCATGATATTGAGCAAGAAATTAAGCAGTAAAGACAAGGTGTCTTGCCTGGGAGGATGCCTGGTGTGCGACGATGATCAAGGTAGCACGAACTGCGACTTCGGGTAACAACTACACAAGGTGGCCTCTGATGGTGGCACGGACAGTTCCATTGGGTCCAGAAGGGTCAAATTTGTTAGGGTCGATGGGAGGATGTACAGAATTTGGCAAAAAAATAGGAAAAAGGGACTCGTTATGGACAAAAGGATAATCAAGGAATTTGGATCAATAATATATAAATGAATTTAGAAAACTATTTATGATACTTGAAACTATATTCTTATTAGCTTATAAATAGTTTTTAGATAAATGCTTGAAAACAATAAAATCGTTTTTGGGTAAACTCTAAGTTTGAAAAAATAACTTTATCAATGGAAAATCTATCTTATTAATTAGAATAAATATTTGTATATAAATTTATAAATCAAAAAAAATTAATTTGAGGCTAAAATCTTTACTTTTTACTATTTTAAAAAAAAACTATATTTACTTGGAAAATACTTCAATAATATTTTCAAGAACAGAAAAACATATTTAGGATGCCATAATAGTATATTTTAGAGCTTCTAAACTTAATTTGTAAAATTAGATATAGGCCATGCCTAATAAAATAATTTTTGTCACAGTATAAATTTAGGAATTATTTAATATATCTATTAATAAATAATAACTTTTGAAAACCAAAATATGAATATAATTTATTTGTACTAAATACCTACATAAAAATTAATACCTATATGATGCTGCTGACAACAGTCCACATAAGTCATATAATCTACAAAATAGAATAAAAATAAAATAACAAAACCCACACCCGAGAACATATGTTCTCTTCACCTGACCCGAGAAAAGCCTTTGAAGAGAGAAAAAGTGAGATTGGGAAAAGGGGGGTGAAGAGCTGTAGAGGACAGTTGGTGAATGGGGACTGGGTGGGGCGGAGTGCGACGAAAACGGCCGACGGAAGACGAGGAGGAAGGAGGAGAGTTGAGGGGGCGGCTCAGTGCTCGCTGGCGGTCAAGGCGGTCGGAGGAGCACAGCGACGTTCGTCCGCGGTGCTACTGGTGGCGGCACTGGGTTTGAGGCGGTCCCATGGTGCGAAAGAGACGAGGAAGATCTCACCGGTGGCCACGACGGAGGGTTCGACAGGTCTGCTCAGGACGGACATGATGGAGGCTAAGGTGAAGGTAGCGGAAAGTGATCTCTACCGGAGGGGAGCTGCGCTTGTGGCGCGCAGGCGGGATTGGCCGCGAATCTCGTCGACGATGGCAAAGGAAGAGGGGCGCGGTGATTCGTCGGGAAGTCGAACGGCTGGATCCAGTGGAGTATGGCGCGGAGGCGGTCGGCCCTTGACTGGGACGACGAATGGAGGTCAGGTAAGAAGTTTTGGTTTGTTTGGTATTTTTCTTTTGCTGTTGACGGTGGTGGGTTACTGGGATGGCAACGACCGGTTATGTTAGTCAGCCGAGATTGACTGGGGTAGTAGTGATGGTTGGGTGGACAGGATGGAGGCCAGGGTGTGGTGACGGCGGAGCTTGTGGTGTTGCGGCAGTGAGGGTCGGAGAGTTACGAAGGGTACTGGTGGCGATGGTCACGGCTGTGATGTACTCGGGTACAGCGGGTTGTACTGGTGGTGTGGCTAGGGATGGCGAGGTGGTGGTCGGTTTGTGGCACGGGGCATTTGGGTTTGTTGAGTGAGGTGGCTGAGGCTGGCCGCGTTCCGGTACGACGGGGCTAGGCCGAAGAAGTCAGGGGTTTCGTTGGTGGTGCTATCGGTTTTGGTTTGGCCGAGGGCTCAGGGAGTCGGGGGTGCCATGGTGGTCGATGGTGATGGCAGTGGTGGTCGAGTTCTGGCTGTTGCGAAAGGCGAAGGTTTAGAATAGGATTAGGCCAGGATTTGATTGTGTCGGGGTTTGCCCGACATAAAAAATAATGTATCTATAAAATATGGAATAAGAATTTGGATGGAAGAACATGACACGATGCACGTGGGTGAGAAATATTTGGGAGGAAATTGGAGTATGGAAAAAGGGCAAAGAAGAGCTCTCCTTATATAGGATGTGGACTCCTAGATAGTTATGGATTAGGATGATTTAAATCCCCGTTAGATAATTCATCTATTAATTTAAATCAATTCAATAAATTTTAAATCCAAATCTAAATCAATTTAAATCTAATTAAATTCCATCCTTTAGTTTAAAATCAAATTTCAAATATAGATATTAATTTACTATTTAAATCAATCCAAAATCAAATCGAGATTTAAATTGCCACAATAATTTTAAAATAAATTTTCCAAAATACTAATAATAATAATTTCAAAAATAATAAATATTTTTAAATATCTTTTGAATAAAAATATTAATATTAATAAATTTGAAAATGGAATTATATATATGAATTCAAATTCATGTACCTCATATGCAAGGAATATTTGTATAAAATAGTTTTCTAAATTACCACTATTAAATAAGATAGCCCTTTGTAAGTAAATAAAAGTAAAAAAATTTGGCCATCTTGATACGATACTTTCACAACTTTAAGTAAAATACAAATACAAATAATTATTATATAAATTATTTTGAAACTATAAAAATAGAAAAATATTTTTCTAAAAATATGTACTCGCACATATTCGCACTCGTCGAGCAATTACGAAAATGAAATTTCGCACACGATGTACAATGCAACTATGCGACGTACAAATATAAAATAATAATCAGTAAAAAATTTATTTTTTAAAAAAATATATTAGAAATTTAGTGGTTTTACAGGACTGATCGAAGGGCTGCAACTGGACTGATGTCCTTTGGGAGGCTGTCATGTTAGGGAAAAGGGCAAGTGCATTGTAATGCACAGATTGAACCATTAAGGTAATGGTCTGAACATGGTTATGCAAAACAAAGTGTGAGGGTCAATTCTGAACTCAAAGTTTAATATTTGGACGCACCCTCAGACCTAGACAGTGTATGCAAGTGAAAATAGCCAATATGCAGGACAGTGTTCTGATAACATGTTGTATGAGTAGAGGTTGCAGTGAAGGTTTTGGCTAATGATGCAGGACAATTGGAATGGGATGTAGGTAGTAATGAAATGAAGTGTAGGCAGTGCATTATCTGGCAAGCATGTAATGAATACAACAAAAAGGGGCAACAACTTATTTGGAATCCTATGGTACTACTTGTACTATATATTTGCCCATGCACCAGTACCCTTACCTATATGATACATCATCCAATGTACTCACACACGACTCTAACATGTGTATCCTTCCTATTGCTATTACTAACCCTTCACCCTATATGAATCCTAGTGTCAAGGTGGGACTGCCATCAGTTCACCCCTGTTCTGATACACTACAGTGGTTAGAAGCCCCATACTAGGCTGATACGATCCTATGACTCTGCTACTGGTATTATTTATACTCTAGCTCCCTTCTCTATATTCCTAATAGGGTGAACGGAAATTGACAGTTGTTACGTGTGTATTCTGGATGCCAGTCCTGATCCTCTACACGGTTCTCATTAGCAACTGATACTTGGTTTACAACCAATATATCGGGGAAGGATAATACTTGGTATACTTTTAATTCCCTGCTCATAGGGCCTTGCCAAACCTACTTTACACTCGAGTCTAACTTCTGATACTCTTAAGTATCAATAGCTTAGTGTCAGGGTCTTGCCTAGTACTACACCCACTGGTACAGGCCATACACCCTGCTCACAGATAATTAGTTGTACAAATGTTCACTAGGTCCAGGTTTACCTCGACCTATTCCTACTGCATTACAGGCCTGCATCAGGGTCCTGCTACGCCTTCATGTGCACTCAAGGACCCTAACTTCATATTGGCCCACAACTGGATATATATATATATATATTATATATATATATATTTTATATATATATATATATACACACACACACATTGGTCATTCAATTATATCTAGACATTAATTAATAATTAAGCAAGCTATTAATAATGTAACAGTATGGATATTGGGTCAAGGGATCACAAATCTACCCTCCGTAAAATAATTTTGTCCTCAAAATTTAAAGATGGACACAAGGGTATAAATTTATACCTCATGTCTCGAAAAGGTAAGGTAGCGCTCTCGCATCTAGTCTTCCCTCTCCCAAGTGGATTCGCCTGGAGAATGGTGCCTTCATGCGACGCGCACCGAATAGTCAGGTTGCGCAACACTTTCTCCCTACGATCCAAGATCTCTACGGGCTGCACCTGGTAGCTAAGGCTCGGTCCTACCTCAATCTCCGAGTGATCTAGCACGTGACTGGGGTCGGCCACGTACCGTCTCAGTTGGGACACGTGGAATACATTGTGTACTCCTCCAATGCAGGCGGTAATGCCAAGCGGTATGCCACCTTTCCGATCTTCTCAAGAATGTGGAACGGTCCGATGTATCTCAGATTGAGCTTCCCGCCTCCTACGAAATGAATCGTGCCACGTGTCGAGATATCTTCAAGAACACCATCGCCAACCTAGATTCAAGCAAGAGTTATGACCTATTCTTATCATTATTTAACAGTTACAACTACGGGGAACTATACCTCAAACTCTAGCGGTCTTCGGTGACTGTCGGTCCAGTGCTTTTGCCTGTCCTGAGCCACATGAGTCGCTCCCGAATCAGCTTCACCTTCTCCGCAACATCCACAATCATCTCTGGCCCGAATAATGCTCTCTCACCCACGTATCCCAAGATAGTGGGGTACAACATCTCCGCCCGTACAAAGCCTCAGAAGGGGACATCCCGATACTAGCTTAGTAGCTGTTGTTGTAGGATAACTCCACAAGGTGAAGGTAATCCTCCCACAAGCACCAAAATCTAGTACACACGTCCGCAGCATATCCTCGAGCGTCTGAATGTCGCTCCAACTGCCCATCTATCTGTGGATGATAGGCCGTGCTGAACTTGAGCGATGTGCCCAAGCTAGCTTGCAGACTCCTCCAAAAGTGGGATGTAAACCTGTTGTCATGATCGGAGACGATAATCACTTGGACGCCATACAACCTGACGATCTGCTTCATGTAAACTCTTCCAATCTTTCTTGGATAGTACCACTTTGAATGGTATAAAGTGGGCCGATTTGGTCAACCTGTCGACGATGACCCAAATCTTATCCTTCCCTCCTGGAGAACGTGGTAGGCCGGAAACAAAATCCATAGTGAGTTTCCACTTCCACTCGAGATTCGACAACAGCTGAAGTAAACCTCCGGGTCTCTACCTCTCGGCTTTGACCTGCTGGCACATAAGGCATCAAGAAACGAAGTGTGCCACCTCACGCTTCATGCCGTACCACCATACGTGGGCTCTCATATCCTTGTACATCTTCTTGGCTCCAGGATGCAAGGAATACTGAGAACGGTGTGCCTCCTGCATGATCTCCTCTCGCAGCTCTCTATTAGGTACACATAATTTCGTCCATGCCTCAATGAGCCATCCTCTGTAATGGTGAAGTCCTCTAGTAAGCCAGCCCGGTCTGTGCGATGATACTCCTCAGCTGTACATCCTGTTGATGCCTCTCGTATCCTGTCTATCAATCCAGACTGAATCTGTATGCCCATCATCTGCATCTTGACTCCAAATGACGACCTCAATGCCTAAGCTCTCCAAGTCTGCTAACAAGTGCCGGTCTCTCGTCAAAATAGCTACTGGATACCAACTCAAGGCGTACGCAACTACGTTCGCCTTTCTGGGGTGGTACTGCAACGAGATGTCAAAATCCTTCATCAATTCCAGCCATCTGCATTGCCTTATATTCAGCTCCTTCTGTGTGAAAACGTACTTCAAGCTTTTATGGTAAGTGAATATTTCCACACGCTCTCCGTACAAGTAGTGTTTCCACAACTTCAGGGTGAATATAACTGCCATCAACTATAGGTCATGGGTGGGGTAATTCTTCTCGTGAGGTCGCAGCTGTCTGGATGCATACGCTATCATCTTCTTTTTGCTCTTAAAACACACCCCAAGCCCTTCCCTGAAGCATCGCTATAGATAAAAAACCTGTCATAACCGGATGGCAGCATCAATATGGAAGCTTTCTTCAGCCTCTTCTTCAGCTCATTGAACGCAGCCTGGCAGTCTTCTGTCCACACGAACTCACGTCCTTCTGAGTGAGCCTAGTCATCGGCTCCGCAATCCGACCAAAGTCCTGCACGAACTTCGGTAGTACCCCGCCAATCCCAAGAAGCTCCGAATCTCTGTCACAGAAGTCGGAGTAGTCCATGACTCGACAGCAGCAATCTTCTTCGGGTCAACGGATATACCGTCTCCTGTTACTACATGATCGAGGAATTCTACCTTGTCAAGGAAAAATTACACTTCGAAAGCTTCCATAGAGTTTCTCCTTCCTGAGGGTCTCCAGCACGATCCTCAGGAGCTCTTCGTGCTCTTTGGCAACTTCAAAAATAAGGATGTCGTCGATAAAGACCACTACGAACTTGTCAAGGTATGGGTGGAACACCTTGTTCATCAAGTTCATGAAAACTGTCGGGGCATTGGTCAACCCAAACGACATCACCATAAATTCGTACTGGCCGTACTTGGTCTAAAAATTGTCTTCGGGATATCCTCATTCTTCACTTTTACTTGGTGGTACCCCGACCTCAAGTCGATCTTTGAAAATACCTATGCACCGCTCAATTGATCTAAAAGATCATCAATTCTTGGTAACGGGTATTTTTTCTTGATCATCTTGCTATTCAAGGTTAGTAGTCGATATACATAGCATGTCGTCCTTCTTTGGCACGAACAGCACTGGTACACCCCAAGGCGACAAACTCGATCTAATGAACCCTTTCTCCAGTAGCTCATCGATCTGGTTTTTACTCCATGGCCTTTTTGTTGTTGATTTTGTACACTCGCTGCGACTCTGGCTCTGCACCTGGAAAAGATCGATGGAGAACTCAACGTCTCTGTTTGGCGGCAGCCCTGGTAGCTCCTCTAAAAATACGTCGAGAAACTCCATGATGGTGGGAAGAGGTAGCTCCTTCTCTGCTACCATGGTCCCAAAGAGAGCGTCGCCACGCTGCTCTACTGCTTCTCTAGCGAACTCGAACACGGTCTCCTAAGGCAGACTAAACACCACACATCTGCGGTGACAATCGATGCTAGCGAAATGTTTACTCAACCAATCCATGCCGAGCACTATATCAAAGCTCGGGAGTGGCATTATGAGTTAACTAGCGCGCATTTACCGCCTCCTATGGTAATGCGCGATCGACGCAAACATCCTTCACCAAGATGATGACTCCGCAGTCGAGATTTATAGGTGCAGTCTAAAGGCTCAGATATAATATCATGTCTAAAAATAAAAGCTGTAGATATGAAGCTATGAATGACGCCAGAATCGAATAAAGCAATAGCTGAAGAAGACTCAAGGAGAACAGAACTGCTATCATATAGAGATGCTAGTGTCTCCTCGATCGCCATGGTATAAGCTCTGCCTGCTGCTGGTGCTGGACGAAGTGTTGTTGCTGTGTGGGCAGGGGTTCCCTCTACTGCTGATGGATCGTGGGCCTCATCGGTTCTTAGGCAGGAGCTGCCGCTTGTGCTGCATGAATCCGTGCCGCTGGGCACTCCTTCATCTGATGTTCGCTAGATCCACAGAATAATCATACTCTAAGTCGTTTCCTGCATACCTCCCATGAATATCCCGGCTTCTTGTGGTAGTTACAAGGTCTCGGTGGCTGCCTCTGCTGAAAAATAGGGGCTCTAGGAGGCTGGTACTGTTGCTGTTGCTGCTGCTGGATGTGGGGCTGTGGTTGATGCGGCTGTGTCGGTCTTCCCTGGAGCATTGGACCGCTTTGCCGATCCGACTGGACGTTGCCCCCTCCGTATGCATCTCTTACCCTCTTCTGTTTGCATTTCATCTCCTTCTCTATATCTTACAACTTTTAAGATCCTTTCATATGTGGTGGCTTGGCTAGTAGCGATTGCTATGCGAATCTCATGTGATAGCCCTTTCTTAACATCTTGGCCTTGGTCGCAGGGGCCATGGCATCTACAAAGCGGCTGAGGTGGGAGAACTCGACGAAGTACTCGTCAATGAAGAGATTGCCCTGCTCGAGGATCTCGAACTCATTCTCTAGCTCTTCTCTGGCCCCGTCGGGGTAGAACTTTGTCTTGAACAACTCCTTGAATTCTTTCCAAGTCACATCTAGCATGGTGAATCGAGGCTCATCTCTATACCACGTGTAAGCGATGTCATATAGCTGCATACTCGCTGTCTCGACCTTCTTGTCTTCAGGGATTCGAGCCATCCGAGGTTGCGGTCCATGTTCTCCAACCAGTCGTCGGGTAGAGTATCATTTCTGTTCCCTTGAATTCTGGGCCTAAGATCCATGGAATTCTTGGAGGTTCCGAGGCGCAGCGGGGGAGCATCTCTAGTCTGAAGGGCCTCCCTCAGAGTGTCACGGAAAACGTCGACCTACCGTGTTTAGAAAGTGATGAGCTGCTGAAAAATCCTAAGGAGCGTGGCATTGTCCAGCGCAGGTGTTGGATGCTGAAGAGGTGCTGGCTGATGGAAGGGTACTGGTGCTAGAAAATATGCTGGTGGCGGAGTCGGCGTTGGGAACTACGGAGGTGGTGGAATGTCATCACGGCAAAATCTCGAAGTCTGCGGCTGGGGCGTCTCGCCTAGATAGGTGAAACGGCCTCCGTGTGTCGGTGGGGTTCCATTCGTGGAAGGCCAGCCAGCGTTTGCTGGGTATTCGAGTGAGCGGTGTTCCTGCCTCGAGAATCCATCTGACTGACACAAAAGTAAATTTGTTAGTTGGTATGCAGATTCAAACAGGATTGCAGATCAAGGAAATAATTGAGATCAAATATGGAATTTTAATAACGATTTTAAACATGTGGAGATGGTCCTTAATCCTAGTCTTATTCGCAGCCCGTAGTAGTACGTCTAAGTTGAGTACCACCACGAGTTTTGCCATTTTTTACGAAAACGGACCTGCATGGGCCACCATAAAAACGTGTCACTACCCGTACCCCATTTTGTGCATGAACCGTGGGTACTTCCAGCCTACATCGTAGTATCGACGGTAGAATACTGTCTAGTCATCTCCACAATTTATCAATACAACCACACAGTTTATAGATTTCCACTAAAGACCAAATTCGCATCTCAGTCCACAACAAAAAATTATATACAATGACCATGATGAGAGAAATGAACTAATAACTGAAGAGAGATCATAAAGTGTATTGACCAAATATGGTAGACAAAATAATCTCAAGATAACAAAAATGTACCAAAGGATGTCCACTACTCCACTCTTATAATCCACAAGTAAAATGAAATACAATAAAAAAAAGAGTTGTAAGCAACTCATGCTCTATGGCATAATGTCTAGCTAAAAGTCTCCTGCGGAGGGTAGCCCTGCATCCAAGTCCTCCTACATGCTCAAATCAGGGTCTTCAATCTGCTCATAATAAATAGTACAGAACTCCTCTAACTCATCACCTAAAATGTTGGTTTTCCAGTCAGGAATGGAACAAGTACATATGACAGCTATCCGAGACACAATAGAATCGCTAATCTTGTATATAACATATGAGAATGAAACTAGAAAGTAGCTAGCATCATGGTACAGAGGAAAAGACATGAAACTCTATCAATGAGAATATAGCTACTAGAAAGCAATATGTAAATCATGGTGACATAAAAGTGGTGAAGGGCATGAGGAAATAATAGGAATAATAACTATCTACCTACATTACAATATCAGTTTCGATGTGTGAACGGCTAAGGGGTAAATCTGGCACCCTGCACGTCGTGTACAGCTGCTATTATTTAAGAATAGACTCATGGGATAGATTGGGTTGTTCACACGCCTACTAAGATATATCCCCGCCCAGCTAGTACTCATGGAATCATCGTAAGTGGGTAAACATAAGGGATAATTGAGATATATAATTAAATCCATGGTACTAATCCTCGTATGACGATCGTGTCAACAAGCAGCAAGACATATGAATATAGGTAGAGAAAACTATCAGAAACGATAATAATCAGTATATGCACTTGCATGTGGTCCTGAGCTGCTGGAACGGTTCGAGCACTGAGTCGGAGTCCAACAACCTATATTGAATCAATTCTAATCAACACATGAAATCAACCAATGAATCTACTTAACTATCACAATTTACCCTTATACTTAGTACTCTTAACGGTCTAGCGTTAATTACACTGGTGTTAACCTTAAGTCTCATATCTAGTATTTTTGTATAAGAATACACGTGTCCTACTTGCTATCTAGGTCTGTATGGTCTCTATATTCCTATCTCACTAACATTATCCTATGTA
The DNA here is from genome assembly GCA_029216955.1 of Iris pallida. Lineage (NCBI taxonomy): Eukaryota > Viridiplantae > Streptophyta > Magnoliopsida > Asparagales > Iridaceae > Iris > Iris pallida. Next base: position 148 of record JANAVB010035397.1, on the reverse strand, counting down.
AGTGACCCATGTACATATTATTTCGTATGGTTAAACCCATAACTCATTGTCTATATGGTATCTTGTGTATATAAATGTATATATATATAGGGTCACTCATTGCCCAGATTAAGTTCCCTTAACTAATCTTCCCTATTATAACAGAATC
>JANAVB010035396.1:0-60432 GCA_029216955.1 Iris pallida | reverse complement strand
TTCTTTGAAATTTGAAAGACAATCTTAGATCAAAGGTGTCAATGACATTCTTGGAATCAAAACTTTATTACCAACATTGTCTCCACAGAGAATCTTTGCTTCTAGAACACGATTGTCTAATTTTTTAATTAGCAATCTAGTACCATTGCATAGCCCAGCTGAATGATCTATATTCCTTAATAACATTACTGGGGTACCAACTTTCAATTTTAACTCAGGATTCGGTATACCTGAACATTTAATACTATTCAAAAACTCTGGCGTGTGAACATCTGATAATAAGTCAACATTGGCATCTGACTTAGATGGACTATCATAACTTAATATGTGCTTGGGTTACCAGAATTGAATGTGATCATGTACTCATTTACAGACTCTACAACATTAAGAGTTGGTGCTAATATAGCTCTTTCTTTCAAGTAATCTGAATCGATGACGAAATTCGAAAAAAGGATATGTGCTCTCTACAATTGTGTGTAGTGGATCATTTCCACAACTTAGTAAAACGTCACTCGGAATATCAATATTTGCACACCCATCATTCTGCGCTCCAACTGTTCATCTCCTATACTTACAATCCATTCAGAAAACTGTTTGAGCTCTTCACTTTCAGATGTTGCTAGAACCTTGAAGTCTCATATTTTTTGTCAATCTCAAGACTTTGCAGTTTTGCCAAATATAAGAAGAACTTATTGTTGCATGAACTATGTCTTGTCTACTACCTTTTGGAATTACAGACAATATTTGACGAAAATCTCTACCAAGACAATAGTTTTTCCTCCAAGTGGTGTTTCAGAACTTAGTGGATTGCTAAATTGCATTATATCTCTAAGCGATCTATCCAACGCTTCAGAGCAATATCGGTGCATCATTGGCGCTTCATCCCAAATTATAAGTTTGCACCTAACAATTAGTTCTGCAAGATGACTTGTTTGATATTGAATGTTGAATCCTCATTTACATTTATTGGAATAACAAACCTTGAATGTGTTGTTCGTCCACCAGGCAAAAAAAAGTGATGCTATCCCACGTGAAGCAACATTTAGAACAATTTCTCCCTTTGATCTCAACCTTGAAGATAATGTTTTCCAAATGAATGTTTTACCAGTATCACCATATCCGTACAGAAAGAAAACACCACCATTTGTATAATTAACAGCATCAATTATTATGTCATAAACATATTGTTGTTCACCATTCAAGAGACCACATAGTTGTACGTGTTCTTCTGCTAGAGTCGCCCTATCATAACGTAATTCATCATACACTAGTCTATTTGTAGTATTTTATATGGAGTCAATGTTTGGAAATGGCATTGATAAAAATTCTCTCAAACGTCTACCGCAATTTCTCAGTAACTTTTCAATCTCAACCAATGCGTGATTTTGAATGTCATCATCACTCATAAGCAAATCTAGACATAAAGAGATAAAAAATATGTTGGAATTAATTTTAAAGCTATATTGAAGATAAAATAATATGCAAAAAAACTTAAAAATAAGAAAGAGATTACCTTTGTCGTGCAACGCAATTCGTTGATTATATAAACATCATCCGATAAGTATGTCCAACACTTTTTCCAAACTAACTCAGGCCGGCTTACAGAGCCAGATGACAACAATGTCACAAATAATTTCTCAAAGAATATGCAGATGCCCAATAACTTGCCTCAATAATACTATCAATATACTCGTCATCATCCACCAATAATCCTAAGACATAACATGCTTCACGATACGACTTGTAATGAATACAATTGGCTTTCTTAATATCATCATAACATTTAGGTCCACGAACGATATTGAGAAGACATCTTAAATGGTACATCTCACCGCAATCAGGTGGAACATAAAAAATTTGACCTAATGAGAAACCTTTCTTTCTCGGAGTCCACTCTCTAGTCTTTTGTTTCCAAATAAAATTTTGTGGAAATTCTGCATATGTCAAATTTCTAGCCTCTGGGTATCGCTTATTCGCTTCAAACCAAGCTAAGAACATACTTTCGTTCATACTGCACGGTCAATAGTTGTATCAATATCCTCTGCATCTGAAAAGATGATAGGCTGCTCATTAGGTAAGTGGAAGCTAAGTCGCTCAACAGAAGGTTTCTTATATTGAATCTCAAAACCAAACAATCTCCATGCTGTCTCACAAGCTGAAATGTATCTACAATCGTAATACATGTTAATTTCATCAATTAGTTGTTGGGTTCATCCTCATCTGTAGTTCTATAAAAAGATACAGTTACCCGATCATGTCCTTTATTCACATACTTAAAACAAATATTTTATAGATCGAAACTGATTGCACCATTCAATATTCATATGACCTCCATACTTCAGTAATAGATAATGATTATGAGGAACTACAAATCAATTATCTAGATGAACGCCATTCTTTAAAACCGTTCTTCCATTCTTTGCGTTTATATACTGGATATCCATCTTCATCAACCAAAGTATTTTCAACAAAGTTTTTCGGAATATGTTTTGAGCAACGACCATCTAACATACATGGTGAATTCTTTCTTGCAGTACCACAGGGTTCGTGTATCATATAATCTTGCACTACCTTGTAATAAATAGGATCTGATTTTGATCAGGAATTTCCGCTGAGATGATATTGTCAATATCATTTCTCGATGGAAACTTATCTTCTTTGGCTAGGAACAATAAATATGAGCATGTGGCAACCCACTTTTTTGAAATTCGACCGTATATATAACTGAAAAAATGAATATTAAATTTAGTAATAAAATTAAGGATTATGTACGAAAAGTGAAATATGGCAAGATCGTTACCAGCTCTAACTGTTCCAAAATTTTTATTATGCTTCAGATCTTTGATCAGCCCATCCAATTTCACCTTAAAAACTCTACACAATATATCTGGTCGATCTTTAGGTTTAAGACCTAGCTTTTCAACATATCGAAGTATTTCAGGCTATTTGGGGTTGCATGTAAATGTTAAACAAATCCGGATAACCAACAAATCTACATATTGCCATTGCTTCTTGATATTTTTGGATTATGTACCGAGCACCTCCTGTAAAAGAAGATGGTAGAATGACTCTTTTTCCTTGAGTAGTCGGATCTGTTTCACCTTGTAATAATGCATCTGTAAGACCTTTATACATCTCACAACGTAATTGTTTTTGATGTGTTCGAATAAACTTTAATCTTGCAGATTCAACCATTGTATAAGCATAAACCAAAATTGTTGCATAAGTCTTTTAGTAGCAACAATGATAGAATGCTCATTATCCCTTTCATGCAGTCTATAAGAAAACCATTCTCTAATACTTACTCTCCTCCTTCCACCATTACTTCTATTTGTTGATTCAGAAAATGGAATGTCTTCTCTATAACTATCTTCACCATAGGGAAAGATCAAAGGGTATTGCAATGGTAAATAAGAAGTATTTAACTCATTTATCCGTTGCAGATTCCCATTTTGTGTTTCAACCATAATATCTCTGTCACCTAAGAATTCATCAAGATCTCCAACTATCAAAGCAGCAACCTCAGAAACCGTAGGCAAGTTATATTGTCGTCCATCTCCATGTCACCTCCCAATCAACTTCAATCGAACACTTAAATCACCTAATTCACACATTTTCTCATGAGCCATTCTAAATGACTAATACATTATTTCATCCAGCATATCCTTCAAGTCATGTACAATTTCTGCATGCAAACTATTGATATTATCGTTCTTCCTAGAAATAATATTAAAATAAAAATTAACATAACTGCATAAATTAATAATCAATGATAAATATATAATTGTACATATATTGTAAATTTCGATACACACCTAACAGATTTTAATCTGTTTTGAATTTCATTATCTGTATCATAGATAATAGTTGTACAAATTTTGGAGTTGAACCTTCAACGGGTAATAAACTTCCCAATAGATGATAGTTTTATCCATGCAGTCTAAAAATCGATGGAGATTTTCCTTGATTTGGTTCAACCTTGCCTCCCATTGAAGTGAATGAATAGTTGTTGTTATTTGATCTTATATTTTCTACAAAGTGTTTGATCTTATCACTCACACCATATAATAAATCATGTAAAACTTTAGGTGGTCTCTTCATTGGTAAAATTTGAATCTTTTCTTGCATACAACATAAAGAGTACGTTGGTACTTTGCACTTGTAGAAAAATTGAACTCTCTCTTCATACCGAAAGTGTGCACCACAAAAGTTACATTTATAACTTGGATCGCCGATATCCCAGTAATCTATCAATAAAAAAATGAAAAAATATAAAGTAAATTATATCAATTATAAAGTAAATTAGTAAAACAACATATATATATATATATATATATATATATATATTATATATATATATATATATATATATATATATGCTGCAAAATTTTAAATTAGGTAAATGACATACTTGAAGGCTCCTTATCTTTAGCCAAATCAATTAGTGTTGAAGAACTATGCTGCAAATTTTTAAATCTATTCTTCGAGCAATCAACTGAACTTTGGTTCATTGAAGTAGTTAACTCAGATGCTTGACTTGATCCACACACTGCATAAAATATTTTTATAAAATACGAAATCATATATATATATATATATATATATATATATATATATATATATATATATATATATATATATATATATATATATATAATAAAAATATATATATATATAATAATTAGAAAACAAATAATATATATATAACATACCACTAGTGATGTCCTTAAAAGGATATGTAGGTGGTGAATAATGTAACATGTTCATCCCATATCGTGCATCATGACTAAAATCAGTTACTCTTGAAGAATTTGTCTGCATTTTTGTAAATCTATTTGTCGAGTAGCCAAATGAATCTTATCCATAGAACCAATTAATTGAACATATTCACTTGATCCATATGCTGCATAGAAATTCATACAATAAATATATATAGATAAATATATGACAATTTTAATAATTAAACATGTAGAGAAACTCATATCATACCATTCGTGATGTCTCTAAAAGGAGTAGATGATGCACAATGTGTCATGCTCAAGCCATTGCCACCAAATTTATGTTGAAAATTATTTTGATTGATGGAGGCGTACATTGGTCTCTATTTGAATCTATGTTTTCTACAAAATAAAATTTTATTAATTTAAATTTAAAAATAAATTTCGTGAAATCATAAAAAATGATTTGACCCAGACACAGCATAAAATGATGTTATAAAATACTCACACACACACCACACACACACCACACACACACACACACACACACACAGATATTATATTATATATATATATATATATATATATATATATATATTATATATATATATATAATGTTTTCTACAAAATAAATTTTATTAATTTAAATTTAAAAATAAATTTCGTGAAATCATAAAAAATGATTTGACCCCACAGCATAAAATGATGTTATAAAATACACACACACCACACACACACCCACACACACACACCACCACACACACATATATTTATATATATATATATATATATATATATATATATATATATATACATATAATAATATACATATATTATACATATTATACATATATATATATATATATACTATAATATATACATATATATACAATATATAATATATATATATATAATATTATATATATAATATAATATATATATATATATATATTATAATAATTATACATATATTTATATATATACATATATATATATATATCATATATATATATATAATATATATATATATATATATATGTGAGGAAGGATAGGCATCCCCACACTTTTTGCATCCCCAAGCATCCTCCCTATTTGCACCGTTGGATGGTGCTTTAAGTCATCTAATTTAACCGTTGATTTACCAATGGTTAAGATTAGATGACTTAAAGCACATCCAACGAATGTGAACAGGGATGCATGGGGTGCAAAAATGTGGGATGCCTATCCTTCCTATATATATTATATATAATAATATATATATATTATATTTTATGTGTTTATTATATATATATATATATATATATAATTATATATATATATATATATATATATAAAACATAAATTAATAATATATATATATATATATATTATATATATATATATATATATATATATATATAATATATATATATATATACACACACACACACACACCACCCACACACACCCACACACCACACACACTCACACACTCCCAATAATAATTCGTAAACAAATAAATAAATTTATAACATACCTTCGTGACGTCACTAAAAGGATATGTTGATGATGAATATGTGACATCTTCAGCCCATTGTTGAATAATACATGTTGGGAATAAATTGTATTTTCGGTAGGTGCACATTGTTCGCTATGAGGATTTAAATTATCTGCAAGAATAATAACAAATTAGAGAATATTTTAAGCTTTTACAAACAGCCCAAAAAATCCTTTCATTCAGTTGAAAGGAACTCTCAGCTTCTGGAGCTTATTCACAGCGATATCTGTGAATTAAACGGTACTCTCACTCGTAGTGGTAAGCGTTACTTTATTACATTTATAGATTATTATTCCAAATATTGCTATGTTTACTTGCTAATAACAAAAGATGAGGCTTTTAGTAAGTTTGTGTCTTTTAAGGCTGAAGTTGAAAATCAGCTTGAAAAGAAATAAAAATTCTTAGATCTGATCGTGTGGGTGAATACACCTCTACTGAATTTGATTCTTTTTGAGAAATGCATAGAATAATACATGAATTGACTGCCCCGTATTCTCCTCAGCAGAATAGGGTAGCAGAAAGGAAGAATAAAACTTTTATTGATATGATTAATGCTATGCTAGGCAGCTCTGGTTTAGCTGATAACTTGTGGGGGGAAGCCTTACTTTCTGCATACCATATTCTGAATAAAGTTACTTTTAAAAAGACTGATAAAACCCCTTATGAATTATGGAAGGGCAGGAAACCATCTTTGAAATATTTCAAAGTGTGGGGGTGTTTGCAAAAGTCCAAAGCAGAAGCATTGAATAACAGCAACGAAAATTTGAACCAAACATAAGTCATTCAAAAGATTATCTTTATTGATATTGAACATAAGATTACAAAGGCACAGGGCCAAGATTTACATGTCACTCATGCTCACTTTTCTCTCTTATTACAAATCACTCTGCTCTTTTTCATCTTCTTAATACAAGTCTTGAGCCAGCGGATGCTCATATGGGCGATATCCATACATTATGTCCCGTATAAGTCCAGTCTTCGATGCGGCCGCACGCTTTGAACACCAAGGAACTTCGTGCCTCGACGCTCCAAGCGAGCTTCGCTCCACGAGCTTCTACCTGTGCCTGTACGTAAATACTGTGTGGGTGTCAGTACTCAACTGTACTGGTGGAGTGAGCTCCTCGCCCACCCATACAAAACTGACATGTTCATTTACTTTGTGCAACTTAGTCCCTTATTGATTGTCTTACTATTCTTGCCTTATGATCAGTTTTAGGACATAGACGCCTTGCCAATTTTGTGTCTCAAGACCAACACCGTACAATTGCATTAGCAACTTACTTGTACTCTGCCTCTAGACCTTTCTCGTGCCAACAATGTTAACTTATCAAGTCGTGTTTGCCTTTCGGCCCTACTCAGAGACGTAATGACATTGTTGTGCCATAACTCTATTCGTACTTTAATATCGAGACCGTACCTCACAACTTAGGGACTTTGCCTATACTCGCGCCGTAACAATGTGGTCGTGCCAAGACCTATCGAGTCCATGCCTAGCAAATCATCAAGACTTAACCAAACTTGCCTTATGGCCCTTCCTGACTTAACTTCGAACAACTCAAATTGACTTATGCAACTTACTTAACCTAGCACGGCACCATCCAGCGCTAAGTGATATGACTTGATCCAGTGCGGCACCATCCAGCGCTAATCGTACAACTTGACCCAGCGCGACTCCATCCAGCGCTACCCTTGACTTAACTCATGAAGTGCTTGTACTTCTTTGATTCGACCGATACCGTGCATGCGGATTCGCCGCTTAGCACGCCAACACATCTATATGAAAGTGGTCCCTGACAATATAGTCATCCCAGACATATAGCTTGGTCAAGACGACATCCTTATCAGTACGGTAGCTAGCCCCGCTGCAAGTCCCATCTGACCCGCTAACCCAAGCACAGCTATCATGCATTCCTCCTAGGCCAGAACGGCCCCGTGGCCCCGGGTTACCGATCTGAGGAAGCAAAACCTTGTCGACAAGTTGTCCTTAGACCGCGTACCTAGGAGACTTCATCTAGACTCCGTACATACATAGCCTAATTTGTGGTACGACTCGACCCATACTTAGCAACTCATACGTCAAAACCATGAGACTCCCAACCAAGGGACCGCCTCATACCTTACAGATCGTACATTGAACCCATATGATGCAAAACGTGCATCCTTAGAGACTCCTAAAACCAGGGACCCCTCGGCGACAAACCATCGCTTGGGCTTAACATTTCTTGAAACACTTAGGAACAACTATTGCATAGTCTTCCTACTTAGCTTGAACATAGTGTGTTCTATTCATGCCATAGACCGTGGCATACTTCTTATTGAACCGACCGTGGCTCGTGCCTTAACAAACTTGTGTCATATACGACACTATCGCCCAAGTCATACTTCATATGACGGGCCTTAAGACCGTAGGACTATCTGACTTGACAACCGCAGAAAGAGCGGACAGTGCTTGGAATGACTTCGATCGACCGGCATAACTTTGCCTAACTTATTCATGCAACACTCGATGAACCAAGGCTAAGCCAAGCCTTGCGTCGAGGAAATGTGTCGTGCAAGTGTTCGACTTGAATAACCTAGTTCTATGGTTGCCTAGACTTATGCGACAAGTCGTGCTATACAACTTAATCAGCGGGACAAGCCAAGGCTATGCCAAGCCCTAGAACGATGGGACCGTGCTTGCTTTAACAAACATTCATGCGGGGGACACCTATGACTTAGGCTAACTCATCACTTTTTGGCAAAGACCAACTTTCCTTCACCCAAGCCACGGGACGAAGGACCGAGTGTCATTTTGAAAGCCATTGTGCAACGATTCTAAGCCGACCGTGAGACCTTTTCCATATTCTAACTCAATCGACCCGACTTGGGATTATTAATCCCTTAGCTATGTGGATTCGTCTCTTTTATTATCAAGCCTACTTGTGCATTTGAAAATATGCATTTTATTATGTGAAGGTAAGATGAGATAAGTTCACCGAAACTACCCCACCTGAGCGAGGAGTCGCCTCGACCGAGCGGGTCTTCGTGCAAGCCGTTGTATGGCTTAGTCTGAACGCCGTTGGCTTTTAATTTATCCGATTGAACTGAGCGGGACGGGACACTACAACATACACCACTCAGAACAAGTCTCGTCCTCGAGACTTCCTTAATTCGAGTCATCCTACCATTTCTATGACCTGGTCATCATCGTGCCTTAGCACGAGACTATAGCGATCGTGCGAGGTATGTTCTAATTTGTTATACGCGAGGGTCTTAGGTTGAAGCTAACTTATTCGTTCATGCGTATCTCAACATATCAGTTCGCAGCTGTATTCGAGTTCATCATATCGCCGAGTCTGGATCGTACACATATTCAAGGCATCCCCCAAACATGTACATTTCAACCAAGCTTTGCGATAGCGAAGTCGACAAGCTACTTATGATAGTTTCGAATGGCCCATCGTTCTTTTAACCCGACTAAATCGAACTCTTGTTCATTTTGCTTCGTTTATCTCGATCCTCGAGATGGAATGGTCAGTTCCTTCAAGCGTTCTCGCTTCTTACAAAATCCATACGACACTTCTAGCGGAGTCAACCAAAATCCAAGTATTGTGTTACCATCAAGTGCATCTCCCGAGCAACGATTCAATTTGCTAACTCAACTTTTACTAATGCCTCAAATTTACTAGCATTCATTTCTTCCGAGCCTGACATTAGTTGTCGCTAGTGCGCACTCCCAGTTTACATGTCCTAGCTCTAAGTCTCGTTGCCCCAGACTTATTATTCGTCCGAACGATACTTTAAAGTCGGTCGCAGAGGTTCAATCACTCGGTACGGGGTCGTCTGCCTATCCGCTAGGTCAGCTCACATAGTCATAGTTAAAACTCACGTTCGTGGCTCTTCATACAACCCGTTGCACGATGATCGCCCAGTCCTAAGGTCAAACTATTGTTCTTTCGTACAGCGTGTTCTACCCAAGCTCGCTTCACTCCGAATCCTAACATCGAGCATTAATCATTCAATCCACTTCAAGATCATACAGATAGTCTATCTCTCCAAACATGCTCAATGTAATCCACATATCCATCCTATCTAATTCATGTATTCGATTGTAAGGTCATTTAGCTCAACAATTTTGTCACGCCCCAATCTCACACAAGTCCGATTATTTGCGTTGGACATGAATCACCATGTCGTATTCCCGTATGATAATCATTCTCATTGGAGCGTAACTCTTGCTTTGAGTCTAGACTAGCTCAATCTCGATACGCAGATTGGTCCTACACAATCCTCAACCCATCCTCGAATTCATCTTCGCCTCAAACCACAAGTCGAAGCAATCCAAATTTGCCACATCCAGGTTTTCCGAGTTCGATCGTTCCCGTGACATGAATCACCATGTCCGCGCTCACGCGGAACGATCTCCCCAAATCTGACGTGACGTATGTGTGAGACTGAGGTCGCGCTCACCCAAGACAAGAAGTCGACGTTATGGTTATCTTCGAAGCAATCAAGATACTCCTTCTCACCCAAACATTTGTTTCAACCAAAATCTCCAAACCTAGCACCCATCGAAACGATAACATTTTATACGATCGTCATCCTTCGAATCAATGTACTACCGAGCTATCGCATATCGATCTTTGATATGCCTCAATACCATCGATGATATGCGTAACATGACGATATTCCTTTGTAACGAATTTCGAGTCATGCGACTGATGCTACCGTTCGAGTAGGACATACCACAATCTCCTCGACATTCAACATCAAATTTGATCATTACTCCCCAACTAGTCTTCAAGATCACTTGTCTAAAACTCAAGACATATTCCATTCAATTCAATCCGAAATCGTACGTGCGATTCACCAGGTTTCCTCGACTAATCGTTAAAACTCGCTCTCATTCCTTCCTGAGCCTATCGCATACACCACTCAGGAATCAAGTCATCCAATTAAATCTTCAATCACGTTCGCGTCATTCACTAACACATTTCTCAAGTTCGTGCCTCAAACTCTAGCATGATCGCTCGCGTCATCTCGACAATCTAAGTCTCGCACACCTCTATTGACATCCCATTATGTAAATCATATATTCATGATTCACACTCCTTGACGTAACAAGTCGTTCAAACTATTCCTTAAAATCCAAGCTATCTTCCATGCGTTCTCCCCAGCGTTGGTTCGATAGCGTCTCTATCGATATATGCTCTAAGTCTGATTTAGTCTCGTCCGAGCGATATTTGAATTTTGCTCGCACACTCGCTCGCACCATAAGGTCTAGGTGCGCGACGCGCTGCACAACTTAGCCAAAAGGCTATGTGCGTAGCCACGTCGATCGGACTATACTTTGGTCTCGCACGTACATTAGCTAATGTCAGCGCAGGGTCATTCGGCACGCACGCCACTTGCTAACTTTAGCATGGTTTTCCTTCACAACTCAAGTCCGACGTAGTTCGGCACAAAGGCCTTCGTATATCGATTTCGTTCAATCGACTACTTGCACGAGCTTTCACAAATATTAGACTTATTTTATGGATATGCCGCAGAACATTGAGATAGAGCGTTCACTTCTTTTCCAAGAACAAGCTTTCAAAACTGAGAGAATCGACATGAAGTCCAAGGACGTAAAGCCGTGTTCTAATACCACTATGTCACACCCTGCTCCCGTATGAGCGATCGTCCTCGCTAAGGCATGATGTGTAACGCCCCAGTCCCAAAATACTTAGGACTAGGAACGTGGCATGCCAGCTGCATGTATAGGAGATATACTCCAATATATGGAAATCTCAAACACACACATAAGCTGTATTGTGAATAATAATGGACAGGTACAGGTAAAAGCTACATCTCATCCACACAGAATATAAAGGAAATGGTATCTCATGAATCAAAGTAAATATCAAATATAGCTGTTAGTCGGGCGGAGACAAATCCACTACCGACGCTAGAACAAACTGATAAGAAATAAAGTCCAACCTCTAGGATAAACAGGATAAGAAAATGACTAAATAGGCTCCTCAACCCAATAAGGACAACCTTGATCAGAAGGAACAACACGCTCGAATGTGTAGGATGGATCGAGACTAGAGCCATACTCCTGCGGAAAGTCCTGCACATCTATACCTGAAGAGATCACCAGGTCCTCAGAGGGACGTAACAAGATACAAAAGTACATGCCATATAACTGAAAATAAACTGCTCAATAAATAAGTCAATTGAATTATAACATGGTCCAATACACACCTACTGAATTAGCGTACCATCCCCCCAACCAAACAAGGACAGGAGATGGTAAACTAGTTCACGGAGACGTATCTTCCCATGATATGAATCCAATATGGTATCCGGACCCCGACAAGGTTCAGTAACTTCTCATCGAAGTAGTAAGCCACACCTAAAACCAAACAAGGACAAGATGTGGCAAACTAGTCCGCGACAAATCACTGTTCCAAGCCACGGTCAGATACAAGTACCCAAACCAAAGTACTCGCACCTAACGGATAAAGGTGCCTAACCGTTCTAAGTAAATGCAGTTTAAGAACATCCCTCCAACGCATGGGCTCTCTGGCAAAAAAAATGGGATCGGCATAGTCCCCACTTGGGGCACCAGGGGCCCAAGCATAACCATCAATGGCCAGCAAGAAAAATAGGGTCATCAACCTGCATCTCTGGCGGAGCGTACGGTCACAAGGGAAAGTGCATAGTAGCCCATACGCCAAGGATATGTCCTCCCCACCCAATGCCTATATGTTGCCTTGACAACATGCAACCTCTATAATCGCTAAGTCAGACTAGCATGCAATTCTATTAGCGGTTAATCCTATCGCACGACTTATACGTACTGGTGGCCAGCCAGTCACACATGTCCGAGTTCTATATGTGACTCACAACATCGTGTTACAAATGTGACAAGGCCTATGAATGCAACGCACAAAGGCAGTCCCTTAACTCTAGGTCAAGTGTGTAAAAGAATAAATAAAGAAAGAGCATTTAAACAAACAAGTTATATTTGCAGAAAATAAATACTAAATAATAATTCATGCAATATAAAGAGCAAGGTAATAGATAGTAATGGCAAGGTATCTTGCCTGGGGGTAGTGTGCAGGATGGCGATGCCTAATGACTCAACTCGTCAGAATAGGGAAGCAACGAAAGCCAACTTCTACGAACGACCTCGGATGCTGAAATAAACACCATGACAGATTTGGCATAAAATAATTATCTAGGAAACGCCTGTCCAAAAGTCAAATTCTGGAACAGGGGCAAAATCGTAATTTCGGGTCAAAACGATGTCCGTCGTTGGACCCGTTTTGCACCGAAAAGCGTGCCAGAACCTACGGTCTCTAAAGTCGTCAAACTACATGTCTACGGATTCAGTTTGAGGAGGCGAACCCAACCGTATGTCCAATGTTGGATTCCGGCGGGCCATGTACAAAATCGCCCGTTAGATTGGGTCGCGGGCCCGCCAAAAAGGCGTTCCATTCGACCTTCTCAGAATCGAACCAAACTTGGCATACAAGACCAAAATTTCGATCTGGACCTGCTAGCGCAAGTTTCGTCTCGATCCGACAAATGTACACGAAGTTAGGGTCAAGTTTGTCGATACGGGGATATCTCGACGGAAACGTACTGATTTCGTCGCGCACGCGCAACGAAATCAAGTTCCGTCAGTTCCCACGTCGGCAACATTCATACGCACCTTTTGATGCGTATAGTGCGCGACCACGTCGCCCAGTTCATCGGGCGCTGCCGTATCGGGACATTTTCTGAAAATCTTATAGTTTTGAAAACATTTTTTATTGATTCTTTAGTATCCAATATCTTTCTATGGAGTTCATGAAAAACGAATACACAAAAGGGGTTTTGGTCTCCTATATGTCATCTTGAACTGTTTTAAGTTAGTTTTTCAAAAACCCTACGATATGGTTCAAGTACTGGCTTCAAATTTGAGGTTTTGGACCACCTAAATACTCTGTTTCTCGACAAAATTTTCCTCAACTTCATGTTGAGTTACTGCTCAAACTAAAAGGTTATAGTCGCATCCCTTTGAAGGGGCTTGCAGGGGGTCACACAGGCTTCGTATAGGATTTTATAGAGTCAGAAACGATCGATTATACATGAAGAAAACTAGCGATGATCGGGTGTACCTGGCTGTGCGAAAACAGGGTGTTCCCAGTTTTTGGGATCGACCAAGGTGGCGCCGACGGCTCTCCGGTAACACGCGACCGCTGCAGGCTGTCCAAGGGGGTCGCCCAGGTGTTGGGGAGTCGCCGAAGGTGTCAGGTCGGGTCAGCGGCAATGGCGGTTAGGGTTGGTTTGCTGCGTTGCGGAAGAGTCGAGCGAGTTTACTAGGGTTTTCTCGCGCGGCATATATATACTGCTCTTGCTGTATACTCCTTGGCTTGGAAGGATTCCATGTGGGCCAGCCTTTGGCCGGGCTAGGATTTACTTGGCTCGAGCTTGTTTGCTCGCGGGAAGAATTCTGGGATCGGGCTTAAGTTAGTACTGTTCCTAAAAGGAACAGTACACAGCATGCTACTTTTTTTTCACCATTGGTTTATACATAATATTACTTATTTAATAACAAGAATTTTCTAATCTTAATTCTAAATGAATCTAAACTAAATATTGGTATATATATAATACGTGAAAGTTACCCAATCTATTAATAGTGTACATTTGATCAATACTATCATCAAAAGTCTATTATAATTCTAAAGATCTAATAAATAGTTAAAATAATATTACATAACTGAAAATTTGTTTCTATGAAAAACTACTATTTTCATAAAACAGTATAATTATTTGGTATGCTTAATATATATAAAAATCTTAATAGCTTTAAAATATCTTAAATTCAAATTCGAAAATCCATAAATGATCTAAGAATTATTTCTGTATAACTTTATATATTATTTACCATAAAATATTTGATACCTATAATATTAAAAAATTTCTAAACGCAAGAATTTCATCTACCATATCATTCCAATAACTAAATCATTAAATAAAATAAAATAAAAATAGGGGGGATTATATCATACCCAACTTAAAAAAAAATTCGTCCTCGAAATTAAAATAAGACTTAACAAAATAAAAATAAAATAGCTGAATATGAAAAGAGGGTATTAATTCATAACTTGTTGCCTATAAGGGTGAAGGAGGCAGGGTACAAAAATTCAAATTGGCACCATATTCTACCAGTTAGGGTATTCTTAGTCTTATAACGGGTCATGGGTATCTAGTTGCTTGAGCGATAGGTTTGGTATTGCATTGAAAAATCAAGTAGGATGAAAATTTCATCCGTGGGTTGTTCTAATAAGTCGTACAGGTGGTGTAATTGAAATGGAGCACAGCTTGGTGTGTTTTTGTGGAATAGGTGAGTCATGTGTGTAGAGAGGCTCGTCTAGTTCATATGGGTGAAATTTGTTGGAAAGATTTAACTAATGTTGTACTCCAATTACCGAAGTCACGGTAGAGGCATCAAAATCGTACTTGGTAAAATTTGACGTCATAAACCACTTGATTTATCAACCAAAGTGGAGAATTTTGTCAAGTTCAAAGAGGCGTACTTATAGGTTAATTGATTACCCCTTCTATAGCATACTAAGGTTATTGACGGGGTCACAGATTATGCATACATTTCCTAACGGTGCCGATGATAAGGTTCATGCAGTTGTGTTGAGAACTAGTAATCATAACAGAGAGAAGTATTATGTTATGCATACCAACTAACTAGTAAATGTGGTTTGGTGCTAAGTCATGCCAAATAAAACAAAAGGTATAGCTTAGAGTATTACCTGTTGGGTCCTCAATCTTGGGCTGAGTGTCTATCACCCTCATGGTCGATGCTTGCCCTTGCCTTTGTCTATTCATCTCCTGTCTAAAATGAGCTGTCTGGTCAGGTAAAGGTGGTTCCCTCCGATATCCTTGTGGTGCTCTTATTCCCGGTGCTAATGGTCTTGGCAACTGCTGCTGTTCTGGTGCTAAAGCAAGTAGTGTTGATCCTTGGGTCTGCTGATGCGGGGCTAAGTCATGTCGTCCAGGACAATCCTTGACCTTGTGTTACTCCGATCCACATTCTAAAC
Organism: Iris pallida; assembly: GCA_029216955.1. Taxonomy (NCBI): domain Eukaryota; kingdom Viridiplantae; phylum Streptophyta; class Magnoliopsida; order Asparagales; family Iridaceae; genus Iris; species Iris pallida. Next base: position 44,107 of record JANAVB010035396.1, on the reverse strand, counting down.
ACTGGCCCAACCGAATGCGACAATCCCTCTGAATGTGCCCTTGTCTTCCACAGAAATGGCATATAGGCTTCTCTCGAGCCTGGTAGGGCCCTGCTCTCTCCTGCTGGTATGTCATGGGACGCCTGATAGGTCCACTCTGGTCAACTCTAACTGGTCTTTGCATTGGGGTAGGACGCCTCTGGTCCTGTTGTGCCTCCTTACGGAGGAGCTCCTGGCTACGTGCTTCCTTCAAGACAGCTACATAAGAGACTCGAGATTGGGTGGTAGTGTAGGGCTTGAGCTCTAGTACAAGCCCCTGATGAAATCTCCTCGCTCTCTCATGTTCCGTCGGAATCAATGTCGCACCAAATCTACTCAAACGGCTGAACTCTGTATCGTACTCTTCTACTGACATGTTCCCTTGCTTTAGATGAAGGAACTGGTCATAGAGAGCGTCTCGAACGTGAATAGGGAAAAATCTCGCATAGAAGAGGTCATAGAACTCCTTCCATATGATTCCAGCGCCCAGTCGTCTCTCTTCAGCCTTCTACCAATGATGAGCATTATCTTCTAAGAGTAAGTCGACTGCTGTCATCCAATCATGTGCTGGCAACTGGGATGCCTTCAAGAATTTCTTCGTGCTGATAAGCCAAGCATAAACTTCTAAAGGACTCTCGGTACCCTTAAAATTCTTAGGGCCCATGTCAATGAAATACTTAATAGAGCCCAGATAAGGTTGTGGAGCGGGTGCTGGTGCTGGTGGTGGTCTGACTAGGTAGGCAATCATGCTCTACCTCAACAGTTCAATTTGCAGCCACTGAGACTGTAGCATAACATACATGAACTGGGTGGTTGGGTCTGCATCAGTCGGGAGTGGGGGCAGCTGGGGTCCAGGTTGAGGTAAAAACTGCTGAGGAAATGGTGATGGTACATTCCCTTCTAGTGGTGTTGCAGTAGTTTGCTCAACCTGGCTGACTGGGGGTACTGGGGCTTCCTGCTGTACTGTCGATGGGTTCGAGGTATTCAGCTGCTGCTCTAGCTGATACGGGGTCATCGGGGTCATTATGGGAACCTGTTCTTCTTGCGTAGTTGTATTACCCGATGTGAGGGCTAGGGTAGAGGTGTGTCCGCTGTGTAGATCCATACTGCTGGCACGAAGAATTGAGCAACGTTAGGATAGATTCAAATAGGAGGCAAGTCAGCAATTGCAAGAGAGTTTAATAAGGAAATCAGGAAAATGCCAAATAATTGTGGATGAGAACCTATAGGGCAAGTTCTACGATGCTAAGTTAACTATATCTCAATCCACATAAAAATCATACAAAGGGCGAACCAGATGCACCATGGTTGATCAGACCATCATGCACCGGTTCTGATAGACAATATGCTAGTGGGGTACCTCCATTAACATATATGTCATGAGCAAGCTTGATAAAGACTAAACTTGCAAAACTAGGCTATAATAGCAGCATTTGTTGAGGTAGCAAAATATAAGTACGTTGGATAATGATTAAGGAAAAGGTAACCACTCAAGTTCCTCAAGAGTCTAAGTTCGTTCAATGTTCGTGTATATGCAGTTATCCGATAGTCTTCATGTCTAAGGTCATGGTTAATTTCGAGATGTTCAGGTTGTAAGTTGTTCTACCCAACTTATAAAGGTTTAAACTAGAAGTGTGATGGAACAATGGAAGATGTATACCTAGTACGCACGAAAGGGGAATAAGGTTTTACGGGAGAATAATTCGAACAAGAAGCGAATCATGATGGAAGCAAGAAAGAAAGTCATATATGTGGATGAAATCCTAATTTCTAATCCTATATGCAGGCTTGCTTGGTACGGTAAAGTAACAAAACAATTTATCTGGACCTGCATGGGCCACCACAAAAACATGTAATGCCCCGGTCCCAAAATACTTAGGACTAGGAACGTGGCATGCCAGCTGCATGTATAGGAGATATACTCCAATATATGGAAATCTCAAACACACACATAAGCTGTATTGTGAATAATAATGGACAGGCACAGGTAAAAGCTACATCTCATCCACAAAGAATATAAACGAAATGGTATCTCATGAATCAAAGTAAATATCAAATATAGCTGTTAGTCGGCCGAAGACAAATCCACTACCGACGCTAGAATAAACTGATAAGAAATAAAGTCCAACCTCTAGGATAAACAGGATAAGAAAAGATGACTAAATAGGCTCCTCAACCCAATAAGGACAACCGTGATCAGAAGGAACAACACGCTCGAATGTGTAGGATGGATCGAGACTAGAGCCATACTCCAGCGGAAAGTCCTGCACATCTATACCTGGAGAGATCACCAGGTCCTCAGAGGGACGTAACAAGATACAAAAGTACATGCCATATAACTGAAAATAAACTGCTCAATAAATAAGTCAATTGAATTATAACATGGTCCAATACACACCTACTGAATTAGCGTACCATCCCCCCAACCAAACAAGGACAGGAGATGGTAAACTAGTTCACGGAGACGTATCTTCCCATGATATGAATCCAATATGGTATCCGGACCCCGACAAGGCTCAGTAACTTCTCATCGAAGTAGTAAGCCACACCTACAACCAAACAAGGACAAGATGTGGCAAACTAGTCCACGACAAATCACTGTTCCAAGCCACGGTCAGATACAAGTACCCAAACCAAAGTACTTGCAACTAACGGATAAAGGTGCCTAACCGTTCTATGTGAATGCAGTTTAAGAACATCCCTCCAACGCATGGGCTCTCTGGCCAAAAAAAATAGGATCGGCATAGTCCCCACTTGGGGCACCAGGGGCCCAAGCATAACCATCAACGGCCAGCAAGAAAAATAGGGTCATCAACCCGCATCTCCGACGGAGCGTACGGTCACAAGGGAAAGTGCATAGTAGCTCATATGCCAAGGATATGTCCTCCCCACCCAATGCCTATATGTTGCCTTGACAACATGCAACCTCTATAACCGCTAAGTCAGACTAGCATGCAATTGTATTAGCGGTTAATCCTATCGCACGGCTTATACGTACTGGTGGCCAGCCAGTCACGCATGTCCGAGTTCTATATGTGACTCACAACATCGTGTTACAAATGTGACAAGACCTATGAATGCAACGCACAAAGGCAGTCCCTTAACTCTAGGTCAAGTGTATAAAAGAATAAATAAAGAAAGAGCATTTAAACAAACAAGTTATATTTGCAAAAAATAAATACTAAATAAATAATGCATGCAATATAAAGAGCAAGGAAATAAACAGTAATGGCAAGGTATCTTGCCTGGGGGTAGTGTGCAGGATGGCGATGCCTGATGACTCAACTCGTCAGAATAGGGAAGCAACGAAAGCCAACTTCTATGAACGACCTCAGATGCTGAAATAAACACCACGAACAAATTTGGCATAAAATAATTACCTAGAAAATGCCTATCCAAAAGTCAAATTCTGGAACAGGGGCAAAATCGTAATTTCGGGTCAAAACGATGTCCGCCGTTGGACCCGTTTTGCACCAAAAAGCGTGCCAGAATCTACGGTCTCTAAAGTCGTCAAACACATGTCTATGGATTCAGTTTGTGGAGGCGAACCCAACCGTATGTCCAATGTTGGATTCCAGCGGGCCATGTACAAAATCGCCCGTTAGATTGGGCCGTGGGCCCGCCAAAAAGGCGTTCCGGTCGACCTTCTCAGAATCTAACCAAACTTGGCATACAGGACCAAAATTTCGATCTGGACCTGCTAGTGCAAGTTTCGTCTCGATCCGACAACTGTACACGAAGTTAGGGTCAAGTTTGTAAAAGGTCGATACGGGGGTATCTCGACGGATACGTACTGATTTCGTCGCGTACGCGCAACGAAATCAAGTTCCGTCAGTTCCCACACGTCGGAAACATTCATACGCGCCTTTCGATGCGTATAGTGCCCGACCACGTCGCCCGATTCTTCGGGGCGCTTGCCGTATCGGGACGTTTTCCTGAAAATCTTATAGTTTTGAAAACAGTTTTTATTGATTCTTTAGTATCCAATATCTTTCTATGGAGTTCACGAAAAACGAATACACAAAAGGGGTGTTTTTATTAATTCTTTAGTATTCTTTAGTCTCCTATATGTCATCTTGAACTGTTTTAAGTTAGTTTTTCAAAAACCCTACGATATGGTTCAAGTACTGGCTTCAAAGTTGAGGTTTTGGACCACCTAAATACTCTGTTTCTCGACAGAATTTTCCTCAACTTCGTGTTGAGTTACTGCTCAAACTAAAAGGTTATAGTCGCATCCCTTTGAATGGGCTTGCAGGGGGCTCACACAGGCTTCGTATAGGATTTTACGGAGTCAGAAACGATCGATTATACATGAAGAAAACTAGCGATGATCGGGTGTACCTTGCTGTGCGAAAACAGGGTGTTCCCTGTTTTTGGGATCGACCAAGGTGGCGCCGACGGCTCTCCGGTAACACGCGACCGCTGCAGGCTGTCCAAGGGGGTCGCCCAGGTGTTGGAGAGTCGCCGAAGGTGTCAGGTCGGGTCAGCGGCAATGGCGGTTAGGGTTGGTTTGCTGCGTTGCGGAAGAGTCGAGCGAGTTTACTAGGGTTTTCTCGCGCAGCATATATATGCTGCTCTTGCTGCATACTCCTTGGCTTGGAAGGATTCCATGTGGGCCAGCCTTTGGCCGGGCTGGGATTTACTTGGCTCGAGCTTGTTTGCTCGCGGGAAGAATTCTGGGATCGGGCTTAAGTTAGTACTTTTCCTAAAAGGAACAGTACACAGCATGCTACTTTTTTTTCACCATTGGTTTATACATAATATTACTTATTTAATAACAAGGATTTTCTAATCTTAATTCTAAATGAATCTAAACTAAATATTGGTATAATATAATATATACGTGAAAGTTACCCAATCTATTAATAGTGTACATTTGATCAATACTATCATTAAAAGTCTATTATAATTCTAAAGATCTAATAAATAGTTAAAATAATATTACATAACTGAAAATTTGTTTCTATGAAAAACTACTATTTTCATAAAACATGTATAATTATTTGGTATGCTTAATATATATAAAAATCTTAATAGCTTTAAAATATCTTAAATTCAAATTCGAAAATCCATAAATGATCTAAGAATTATTTTGTATAACTTTATATATTATTTACCATAAAAATATTTGATACCTATAATATTAAAAAATTTCTAAACGCAAGAATTTCATCTACCATATCATTTCAATAACTAAATTATTAAATAAAATAAAATAAAAATAGGGGGATTACATGATGCCACACGAGCCTGAAGCAGAAGCAGCGACAGGGTCGTTGCACAGAAAGTCCAAAGCAGCAGCATTGCAGCAGCAGCGACAGGGTCGTTGCACAGAAAGTCCAAAGCAGAAGCATTGAATAACAGCAGCGAAAATTTGAACCAAACACAAGTCATTTAAAAGATCATCTTTATTGATATTGAACATAAGATTACAAAGGCACAGGGCCAAGATTTATAAGTCACTCATGCTCACTTTTCTCTCTTATTTCAAATCACTCTGCTCTCTCTCATCTTCTTAATACAAGTCTTGAGCCAGCGCTATGCTCAGATGGACGATGTCCATACATTATGTCCCGTATAAGTCCAGTCTTCGATGCGGCCGCACGCTTCGAACGCCAAGGAACTTCGTGCCTTGATGCGTCCAAGCGAGCTTCGTGCCACGAGCTTCTACCTGTGCCTGCACGTAAACACTGTGTGGGTGTCAGTACTCAACTGTACTGGTGGAGTGAGCTCCTCGCCCACCCATTTAAAACCGACACGTTCATTTACTTTGTGTAACTTAGTCCCTTATTGATTGTCTTACTATTCTTGCCTTAGGATCAGTTTTAGGACATAGACGCCTTGCCAATTTCGTGTCTCAAAACCAACATCGTGTAATTGCACTATCCTAATTTGTGGTACGACTCGACCCATACTTAGCAACTCATACGTCAAAACCATGAGACTCCCAACCAAGGGACCGCCTCATACCATGCAGAACGTTCATTGAACCCATATGATGCAAAATGTGCATCCTTAGAGACTCCCAAAACCAGGGACCCGCCTCGGCGACAAAACCATCGCTTGGGCTTAACATTTCTTGAAACACTTGGGAACAACTATTGCATAGTCTTCCTACTTAGCTTGAACATAGTGTATTCTATTCATGCCATAGACCGTGACATACTTCTTGTTGAACCGACCGTGGCTCGTGCCTTAACCAACTTGTGTCCTATATGACACTATCGCCCAAGTCATACTTCATATGACGGGCCTCAAGACCGTGGGACTATCTGACTTGACAACTACAGAAAGAGCGGGACAGTGCTTGGAATGACTTCGATCGACCGGCATAACTTTGCCTAACTTATTCGTGCAACACTCGACGAACCAAGGCTAAGCCAAGCCTCGCATCGTAGAAACGTTCCGTGCACGTGTTCGACTTGAGTAACCCAGTTCTATGGTTGTCTTGACTTATGCGATAAGTCGTGCTATACAACTTAATCAGCGGGACAAGCCAAGGCTATGCCAAGCCCTGGAACGATGGGACCGTGCTTGCTTTAACAAACATTCATGCAGGCGACGCCTATGACTTAGGCTAACTCATCACTTTGTGGCGAAGACCAACTTTTCTTCACCCAAGCCACGGGACGAAGGACCGAGTGTCATTTTGAAAGCCATTGTGCAACGATTCTAAGCCGACCGTGGGACCTTTTCCATATTCTAACTCAATCGACCCGACTTGGGATTATTCCCTTAGCTATGTGGATTCGTCTCTTTTATTATCAAGCCTACTTGTGCATTTGAAATATGCATTTTATTATGTGAAGGTAAGATGAGATAAGTTCACCGAAACTATCCCACCTGAGCGAGAAGTCGCCTCGACCGAGCGGGTCTTCGTGCAAGCCGTTGCATAGCTTAGTCTGAACGTCGTTGGCATTTTAATTCCTCTTATTGAACTGAGCGGGACGGGGCACTACAACCTCAAAGGCAACCCAACCTTCGATTGGTAGCACCAAGAAAAGGTTCAATGGGTAACAACAAAATTGATGTGTGACTGAAAAGCACTATATGAATGTAATTGTAATGAACCATTCCTCTGTTATATAGTATTGATCTGCAATAAAAAGGAGGATGATTGTCAAATCTTAATGAATCTGTGGCTTGTAAAGCAGGGTATATAAATGGCAGAATACCAAGAAGATTCACCTATTTGGGAGTGAAAGTGGGGCCGCTTTCTATGGGAACTCGGGTTGTTCTTTAGAGCTCTCAAGAAACCGAGATAAGCACACGGCCGAAAAGTGCACAACTGTTGATACGATCAAATGCCTGCAATGTGTTTGTGTGTATGTTGAGTCTGTACAAATAAGATCCTAAGTTCAAGACTTACGTCACTTTGGGTCTGTATAGATGACATGTACAACACTAAGGGGAGGTTCAAGTCCGGAAGACACCTTCCTCTTATACACAGTATAACTGCCCATGTCTTATTCTCTTTTCTATCGTTGTCTATATCATTTTTGTTCCTTTTGAATTGTGTGGGGGATTGTTGATTTTTATTGAGTTTTGTTGCTTGTAAAGCAACATTAATGTGATTTAAATAGGCATTCTCTTTTTTAGTCCCACATGGGAAAGGAGAAAAGGTTCTCCTTTGCTTATAATGCTTTCCCCTCCTTAGTGGGTTGTATAGGGGATGAGTTACATCCCATCCAACCCGTGAGCGGGTGCGCGATTTAATGCGCGTTTTTGACGCATTTATTTGTCACGCACTTAGCACTTTGCGTGCCGCGGACCGGACCAAGGGTATAAAGGTAATTTCTATCTCATTTTATTTTTTATTTGTTTTATTCTTTTTCTTTCGGTTGCCTGGTCTTCCGTAGACCTGTTACCACGTAATCCCGTTACGGGATTTGTGGATCACGGAGACAATTCTGGCCACGTACAGAGGGATTTGATTTTAAAAATCAAATCAGTTGATTGGTTTTGAGATGTACGAAAAATTTCTCTCTCTCTCTCTCTCTTTCTCTCTCTCTCTCTCTCTCTCTTCCCCGTTCGAAACTCTGTTCGCGCAGAAGTGAAAAGTCGCAACCAGAACCTTCCTCCTCTCCTCTGTCCAACTCTTTCACTGGGCAAGGTTGTGATCGATCGAGGGATTCACTACCGGGCGCACGGTGCTGTGGATTGAAGGATTCGTTGTATCTCGGGGATAGATCGTCTGGAACCCGATGCACGATTGTGGGGGCGAAATTCTATTCTAAGGACAGCGTTTGTAACGTGCCTCGAATCCTAAACTCTTAATTCATGTTCTGAATTTTACTTCTTCTGATTGCATGCGTTAGGAATTCTGTCTAGTATTTCCAACACTTTTTTCCAGTGATTCATTACTGGATGTTATAGATCTACACAAATATTTGAAGTTTTGTGTTTTCAAACATTTTTCTATTTTTTTTGTTTTTTAATTGATTCACCACTTGATGATAACAAATCCATATGTTTTCAAACATATATATATATATAGTTATTTATTTATTTATTTATTTTGATATAAAGATTCTAAATTTGTAAATTTTTTTATGCAGGTTATTGATGCCATTAAGTTTCTCAATGAAAACCTACATAATAGTGCCCTAAAACATGAAGGTATATGAAAATGCTTTTTTTGCTCTAAATATCCTTGGTCGAATATTCAATATATATAAATCGAAGACATATATACATATGCAAGACATTAATTTATCTACTTAAATGAACAGATAGTTTTGAAGTAAACATTATTTAAATTATTTAAGGAAGACAGTTAGATGTTTTGTTACATAACTTGGAATTATCAAGCAAATTTGTCCATTTAATTTGTTCATTTATTGTCTGGCAGAATTATTAAATTTGTCAAATACAAATATATACAAATGAAAATTATTAATTTTATTGTCAAAATTTTTTAACACTATCTGTGATCTTCGACATCTAAGGCTTATTAACTCTGAGTGCATATTTGTTGTTCCTGCTTTAGTTTGATACTAATACTGATAATCCAATTAGTGCTTCATTTTTATAATTATACTGATAATCCATTATTTGACAAATAAAGAGATCAATGTTTTGTAATGCTCATAAACGTCAATAAATCTATTCAAAAAATGATTGGATTATCAGTTTGATACTGATCACAAAAAATATTTTTATTACCACTTAGTGCGGAATCTAGTTCGTGCTCTACTTATTTGATCAATATGTTAATGTTGAACTTTGTCTTCTTAAATTTTGCTTTTCCTAAAATTTCAATATGGTGTTGCCCTAAATTTTGGATTTATATATATTGAATACTAATATAAATTTTGAATGTAATGGTAGTTTGGTATTTATTTATACTGTTGTAACATGCAATATATATTTTAACCGAAAATTTTGAATGTAATGGTTGCTTGATTTATATATATTTGAATAGTCATATAAATTTTTTTAAATTGATCATATATTAGTTAACTGTTTGGATACTTGGATTCACTTGATGTTTGTTTGTGATTAGTATTTTGAAGTTTTTTTTAAAAAATTGATCATATAATAGTTAATTGTTTGGATACTTAGATTCAATTAATGTTTGTTTGTGATCAGTATTTGTAGTACATGTTAATTAAATATTGTAGTAAATTATCAAAAATAATTCCAAACCTTCAACCAAACAAAATATAGACAGTGGCAATATATGATTGGTATTTTATTTTACTGTCTTTAACAGACTATATTTTTAACTGCAACAAGATATACTTACTTTTTTAATTTATCATTTCAAATTTATCATGAATAAGGTTTTACTTCAAAAATGATCATATATTTGTTAAATGTTTGGATATTTAGATTCAATTCATGTTTGTTTGTGATCAGTATTTGTATTCCTGAATATCATCAAACTTAATAACCATCTTTATATCCAAAAAAATTTATAAAGTTTTAAAATACTTAATTAAAACAAAGTTCCAACACAAATTAAAGCATTATTTCTCTTCCTTTATTTCAGAATATATATTGACTTACAAAATTGTTTACATTCCATATATACAAAAAATTATGCTGCACATTTAAGAAGATTCAAATATTGAAAAAAAAAATTGTAAAGTAAGATTGAAATATTACCTTCTCCATCGTTTGATAGTTTCACTCGCTTGTTTAGTGTAGTACACTTTGTCAGCATCCTCATTTTCACTCCTTCTACAAGTAGTACTCCTTCGCTTGAGAACTTATTTTTCCAATCAGAAATGATATAAGAAACCCGATTTTGGAATTGTAAGCCCAATATATAGGTTGTGACTTCATGTTTATTTTGAAGTGGGAATACAACAAAAAGGAACACCAAACGTTTTCTGCTAAGCACTATTTTTGAAGCAAGTATTGATGTATTCCGTAATTTTTATTACAGTTCCAAAAACAGTTTTAATGGCAAGGTATAAATATGATTATTCTTCAAAACCGATGCCCAATATATACTTGCTTCAAAATTAATGACATCTTTTGAAGTAATAAATGGAAGAAAAAAAAGAAAAGGAAAACCAATAGTTTTTCTGATTTTAGTTTTAGCACCTGTTTGGATGCAAGTAAAGATTCCAATATATCTTTTTTTAGATTATTATAGAGAAAGAAATTTATAAGACAAATTAAATATGACGTTATTTTTTATTAACTAAATTTTTTTTGTTGGGCACCATAATTTAATATGGCAGTCCTACTGTCATATATGTTCTGGGCTTACAGAAAATAATTGGGCTACAATTTAATTAAATAGCCCTACATGTAATTTTTGAAGAATGTGAGATAGTATGTGTGAAGCCCACAACTTGTTTTAATATTTTTTTGTGTGTTATTAATTAATTGTGTTATCTTGGGCTTCTTTATTAATTATTGGTTAGTTCTCTTTGGAGCCCAATGACTTAAGCCCAAACCCAAATCCCTTTCTTACCCATTCTCCCACTCACCTGGTTCTCCCACTCAGATCCGCTCTGCGTGCCCACGTACCCCTCCTCTTCCTCTCCATTACATAACTCTCAGAAGCAGAAACCTATTCCCATCACAGAACCTCCCATTTTCCAACTTCACAAGAACATTCCCATCTCCCTACTTATTCCACCGATTTCTGATCCGAGGCCGCCACCGAACTCCCCCTCGCCACCCTCTCCGAAACCAGACCCCTCTCCCCCACGTTCCGAGCCCATCCCCGTGCCGCACCACCACCCCGCGCGCCCCCGGCCGTGCTGTCAGCCCGTGCACGCCCCCCCCCACCGCGCTGTCAGCCCCGAGTGCGCTGCCGGCTGCGCTGCCACCTCGCACGCCCCCCCCCCCCCCCCCCCCCCCCCCCCGTGCCGCGCTGCCACCTCGCCTACATGCCCCGACGGCGATGCCACCCCGCGCGGCCCCCGCCCGCGAGTCTGACTAGCCCGTACGCGCCCTCGCGCGTGTCAGCCCCGCGTGCCGTGTGTGCACGTGTCCGTGTCCGGCTTCCCTTGGGCGTTCCGACGCTCCGTTCCGAGTCCGAGGCCTCCCCTCGGTGCTCCTTCGTGCAACTGTTGGTAAACCTTGTCCCGAACACCCTATGTTAGTTTCACAGAACCTATTTGTATATCCTGGCTAATTAGAAATAGTTTAGTTCTGTAGTAACAATGTCATTCTATTATGTGGGAACACTACCAAAATAAGTCATATTACCGACGTAATTTGCGACATTTTAAGTAAATGTCGTAAAAAAACAATTTAGCGATATTTTTCAACCACGTCGCAAGACGTCACTACTAGCGACGTTCAGCAGCGTTCAGCGTCGTATTGTAACTACGTTTGCGTATTAAAAAACTCACGTCGCGGATATGTCGGTGAACGTCGCTAATATCATTGATATTAGCGACGTTTACCGACGTTTTTAATATGGCGTCGTTAATATTAATATATTTGCGACGTTTAGCGACGCCTTTATGTGACGTCGCTAAATAAGTTTCATATAGGGCTGAGCTCGATCGAAAATTTCATTTTCTCCCCCCAAAATTTCCCCCCTCCCCCCAAATTTTCCCCCCTCCCCGACGACCCCTCTCCCCTGCGGCGGCCCCCTCTTCCCCGGCGACCCCCCTCTCCGCGGCGGCCCCCTCTTCCCGGCGAACCCCCTCTCCCCAGCGGCCCCCCCTCTTCCTCGGCGGCCCCCTCTTCCTTGGCGACCCCCTCTCTCCTCGGAGACCCCCTCTCTCCCCAGCGAACCCCACTCGCCGTCCTCCTCCTCCTCCTTTCCTCCCCGACTAGGTAAACCCTATCTTTCCGGCCTTGATATCTGATTTTTTTAATGAACACCATGTTCGAACACGATACGAGTCGTGAACACGAGACACTTGATATCTGATTTTGTTAATGATAACAATGTTGATGATGGGTTAAATGCTAATTCATGTTAAAGTAGATTTACATATACATAAATGTCTTTCATATCTGAGAATGGGATTGTTGGTATTTGGTTTAGAGTATTACATGAGAATAGGTTGATACCAAACTGAAAATTGAACTTTTATTTACTGTTAAATTGAAGTCTGAATTGAGAAATATCAAACTGAGTTGATGGGTCTTGTTTGACTGTCACTTTGGTTTGTAAGAAAAACTGAGAATGTATATTGGAAGTTTAGATCCACCAAACTGAGATTGATATGTTATAAATGAGTAATGTGAACCAAACACCTTCACTTGACCCTTGCTATTGCACAAACACACACCCTGTCCAGTGACTATACACTTGACACACACATAGGTATAAATCTGAGAATAGTTTTCAAAACTGAGATTGAGGGAAAGGTTGATGTGGGAGAAAACTGAGATTCTTTCCCAGTTTTCCTAATTGATTAACTGTTTTGGTTTCATATATTGACTGAGAAATCTGAGATTGTTTGTATGCTTAAATCTGGGAATAGATTTCATTTCCTTTGTAAGTACTTAACTTAATGACGTTTGAGTTATGTATATAATCTGCCACTCACACACATACCCTCATATTCTTGACACAATGTACACACACCTTGCACTCACACACACTCTACTTAACCACCCCCCTCTTTACACTATACACTTCACTGTCCAGTTGGACTGCCCTATGCTATGTTCAGTCACCACTCACTCCCTTGCCATATTCTGTTATGAGTATACATATATCACCTAAAACACAGTTAACTGCTATACACTCAACCTTTACATAATATATGTTAACCCCCTTAAAACTGAACACTAATGACACTCTCATTGACACCTTAACCCCCTACTCACTATACTGCCATGTTAACACACCTTGCCTTGACACATTGTATGCATGAACCCTTCACAGTTCATAAACACACATAGCCCTCTCTATCCATCTCTATATGCACACATATGGTTAATGCTAGAATGTAATCTAATGTGTATATATATGCCATGAATGAATGAACTGATACCTGAGCTTCTTCTTTAGATATGGTATGATGACTGGGATCAAATGATATGGTATGATGACTGGGATCAAATGATGCTTGTGGGGTTTATATTTGAGTTAAGTAGAAATTATATGTGAAAGCATTCTATATCTTTTACTTATCTAGTTTGACCTAGAAATGACTTGGGGACCTAGAATTGACCTTATATAGCATGTTTATGTTTCCAAAACTCAAATTGACATTAATATTTGATATTGTACATGATAATATCATAGAACATTGCTCGTGTATCATAATGTGTCATACTTGGATCCATTATACTAGTTGGGGGGATTCTAGTAAGAGATGTGATCAAATCCTATGACTTACTGTAGATTTTTGATGCACTGTTAAAAAGTGTACATGCACTGTTAAAAAGTGTTCTTCCTAGTCAATCTCAAAACATCCTGTCTTGGCACTCCTGGTAACTGCAAATCCAACCTAGATATAAATAGACATTCCCAATAATATTGTAAGATCATATAGACATTATGTAAGATGCATGTCCTTAACCTTCCCAATCTTACTAATTCCATATACTTGTTGGCAACATGAAACTTGGGGCCCATTTACTAATAAAAAGTGACTGCATATAGAACTTCCTTAACCACGAAGTACATTAAGTAACAGTTGACACTCAATTCTAATCAACCCTTCTTCCTCCAAGGTATTTAGAACTTTCCTATCAATTAGCACCGTATGTCTCAAAAGAGCACATGATTATCTTTCTGCCTATAACTGCGGAAAGTGTAGACCGCATGAACTGACAAACAAGAATTTGGGGATCAAAGTTGTAACAAGTAAAGTTGTATTTTGGATATGTTCTATTCTTATTAAGCTCTTTGTGCACAAAGCAAGATATAACGAATACAGAACATCTCTCGAGTTTATGACTCTTGTATGCTCTATACTTGAGTTACAAACTCGATATTTGTTCTGTATTCTCTATTTATAGCTTGCTTTGTGAACAAAGAGCTTGCAAGAGTTCTTTTTCCAAAGCACAACTTGACTTGTTTCAGCTTTGAGACCCTCATTTTCGTGCGTCATCAGTTCATGTCGGTCTTCACTTTCCCCAGTAACTTCCTCCAATTAACTCTATCGCTCGGTTGACCTACTATTTCAAAGCTTTGACACTTGCATATCATTCACTACCTTGATGTATCTATCTTACAGAATTATGGAGCTGAATTACTATCTGCGGAATCGTACTTGGATGTACAACCGTCATCCTGATGACATGTGCAGTGTGCGGGATGAATTCATAGAGGGTGTACACCAGTTCCTGCAGTTTGCCAAGGCGTTCCCTCAGTACATAGACGGTACCAAAATTAAGTGTCCGTGTGTAAGATATCGCAACTTGAAATATCATCCAGAAGTGGATGTCACGTATTATTTGTACTCGAAGGGTTTCACGCCGAATTACTATCAGTGGAGCGAGCACGGAGAACTTGTGTCTTTAGCATCGGAGTACGAGCCTTATGTGGATGTCCACAACAATGCTCCTTACGACGATGGGTTGGTGAACATGGTTTTTGACACGGCCGGGCCTAGTTTCGATCCGGATGATCATGATGCACCTGAGGAGGCACCGAACCCCGATGCTGCACAGTTCATGGAGTTGCTGGAGAATGCAAGGACTCCATTATATCCTGGTTTTGAGGATCATTCACCGTTGGAGGTGGTTACAAGATTGTTGAGCATCAAGTCAGATTTTAACATGTCGCAAGATTGCTACAACCGTCTTATGGAGTTGCTTATAGAAATATTGTCTGAGGGTACGAAGTTGCCTAAAGACTTCTACCGGTCTAAGAGGATGGTTAGATCGCTCTGGATGGGATACGAAAAAATCGATGCCTGTCGTAACGGGTGCATGTTGTACTACAAAGACGACAAGGATGAAGACGCCTACAGATTTTGTGGTGTCGATCGCTACAAGGCATGTGGTAGAGGAAAGTCTGTCGGTGCCAGGAAGCCTACCTCTTCGATGCACTACTTGCCGTTGACGCCGCGGTTGCAGCGGTTGTTTATGGTGAAGGAAACTGCAGAAAACATGAGTTGGCATAAGCGGGAACATACCGAAGGAGTGTTGGATCACCCATCTGATGGAGAAGCATGGAAGCACTTTGATCGAGAGTATCCAGATTTTGCTTCTGATCCGCATAATGTCAGATTGGGTCTCTGCTCCGACGGTTTTACCCCATTCGGACTTTCGGGATCCCAGTATTCGTGTTGGCCTGTGATCGTCACCCCGTACAATCTACCGCCTTGGATGTGCATGAAGACTCCGTATATGTTCCTCATCGTTATTATCCCAGGTCCGAACAATCCGAAATGGAATATCGATGTGTACTTACAGCCATTGATTGATGAGTTGAATCATCTGTGGGAAGTAGGTTCCAACACGTACGATGTATCTAGAAAACAAAATTTCCAGATGCGGGCAGCACTTATGTGGACCATCAACGACTTTCCGGCCTATGGAATGTTATCTGGATGGAGCACGCATGGTCGTCTTTCATGTCCGTATTGCATGGACCGCACTAAGGCTTTCTGTTTGAAATACGGAGGCAAACCGTGCTTCTTCGATTGTCATCGACAATTTCTGCCGAAGGATCATCCGTACCGGAGGAACATGAATACTTTTTGTGCTGGCGTTGTGGAGAAGGCTAATCCCCCGCCAAGGTGGCCCGGATACACGATATGGGAAGAGGTAAAAGATTTACCAAGAGCTATTGAGCAGCCTGCTACGGGCTACAAGTGTGACGGATTTGGTCGCACTCATAACTGGACGAAGAGGAGTATATTCTGGGATCTTCCATATTGGAGTACCAATCTGATTAGACATAACCTTGATGTCATGCATATCGAGAAGAATGTGTTTGACAACATAATTCACTACAAGAAAATATGGCTTTCCCGACGTTTTTTTCATCCGACGTTTATGGAAATGTTGGCATAGACATGATAAACCGACGTTTTACAATAAACGTTGGCAAATACCAATGTTTGTTCTTAAACGTCGAAGATTACCGACATTTTTATCTCGACGTTTGTGTTCAAGTCGACTTAAGATAAGCAAAAACCGACTTTATGCATTAAACGTTGAAGAATATTGATTTCTTGACGTTTGTCTTAAACGTTAAAAAATTTATCGACGTTTTGTTAAAAAAACGTGAAATATTGCAAAGGTGAAATATAGCAGAAGAAAACCATTGTCACATTATTTTCATTTCCCTCTAATATTTTGTGTTTCCCTCCTAAAATCATCTAATTCCTATACTCCAGAATTCCTACACTTTACAATTTTTTTGCTCCTCTTCCGATAAAAAAAACCTAGCCATGCCCTAATCCTACATTCAAAAAAAAACTTCTTTCGATGCCGATCAACTGAAAACCCTCCACAAACTTCAATAAGAAGAAGAGAAAGCGGATGAGGAGGAGGTCATTCCTTTGCAGAGGACTCGTCAACCACACTTAAGCCATGGCGCCTTCCCCTTGACATCGTCAGTCACGGGCATGGTGGTACGGATTCCTCCTGCGCTCCTAATATTCCCATTATCACCTCGTTCTGTCTCTTTTCCTTCGATGCCAACACCACAGCTGTCGTCGAGGAAACCATGGTCGGAGGGGTCCACGAAAAGGACAATCGCAAACTGGAGCCAAATATGGTTAGCGAACGAATGGCGGAGTTTCATCTGGGAAGGGAGGAATTTGAAGTCGTGTCTATGCCAGGTACATAACATAGTGCTTGTCTGTTATCTATGTAGTGCATATAAACTGTTTGTGGAATTTCCTAAGAAATAAAATAAGAGAAGTAGCATACGGAAATTTTATTGACAACTCTAAAAATGTTCAGACATGTCATCTTATAGATGTAAGCCTATCTCTAAGTACCTTAACTTTCTAGACTTGTGCTGCTACATTCTTGGTAACATTTTGCTTGCGTGTAGAGGTTAGAGTGGTTGACAACCTAACCTTGAGTAACTAGCCATATAACATTTCATATAAAATGGATACTCTCTTGGTCCTTTTTTGTTGTTACTTTAAAAGATCGGATCAAGAGAAGTAGTTCTTTCACTTAGAATTATTAAGATTTGAGTTGCGCACATTTAACTTTTGCACGAATAGTAAAGCATTATATATTTATGCAATCATCGTTAGTACAAATCTGATTGAGCTTATTTGTGTGCTATTGGTAAAAAAATTTGTTGCAACATCATACTTTTGATGTATGTGATTCCTCATTTTACCGTCAGTTGTCAAGTAAGAGTTATTTTTTACAGAAGATTTCCTTGTAGTGAATGATTTTGATTATTTGCATTAACCCTTGTTCCAACTACAATGCTATAAAGTCTCGTCTCTATCGATCTCTATTTGGGACCACTCTCCAGAACAAGTTGCACAAATTGAACACAATGATAATGATAACCAAACTGATATATATCTACATATAAACACGGTTGGGACCACACCACTTGTTTGTGTCTTAATTGCTGCAAATGGTTTACGTTGATGTATAATTTTCACATGGCCACTATATTGTCATAAATTGTTTGGCTTGGTGAAAATGGTAGAAATTTGACTTGCTATGGGTGTGTGTTGGTAGAGGTGATATTGCAAACTATGACCAATCCAAAAGTTATTTTCATTGTTGCTGCTTATGGGTAGGATGGAACTTTACACACATGTGCATACACAAAGACAAATATATTGTCATAAATTGTTTGGTTTGGTGAAAATGGTAGAAAACTGATGTGCTATAGGTGTGTGTTTGTAGAGGTGATATTGCAAACGATGGCAGTTATTTTTCATGGTTGCTCTATGACAAAGTTATTTTTCATGGTTGCTGCTCATGGGCTGGGTGAAACTTTACACATGTGCATACACAAAGAAGATATACGTAAGTTACGAAATGTTAGAAGTATATTTAGTTGAGGATTTAACATTTTATACTCAGGGGTAGGAAGAGTTTTGTGATGCTAAAGTCATTGGCAAGATACTCAAGATGATCATCAGTAGAGCATATGATGATGGAAGGGTTGATACTGATGGTCATGCAGATAAATCTATAACGAAAGAAAATTAACGGATAGGGTGGAAGTTTCTTTTATGGAGATATATCACAGTTTCCTATTGGTCAATTGTGCATAGGCATTTGCTCTTACCTCTGTAAACTTGACTTGGTTTCCCCTGTACAAGTCCATTTACACAAGTATATGCAAAACCTAACCATTCTAATCTCAGATATTGCCACTGTCTATACATGGTGTACTACTATTAACCATTTGATTTTTTGGATACCCTGCTCAGTACAGAGCTAATGCATCCTTACTTCACCCCTCTACCATTACTGGCTTGGTACTGCCCTCAATAATCTGACACTCTATCCACTTTACCTTGTTGATGCAGCCTTGCCCACACCAGTCTTGGCACATAGCAGAATGGCCATTACTAGACCATCATTGTGTAAAGTCTGATGTGAGATAGGGTAACCCAGGGTACCACTTACTAGTTATAGGTTTGACATGTCTAGGCAATGGCCAACACTCTCTTTAATACCTGTGGGATCTACCAATACTTATTTGTTCGAAACACTATACTGTAGGGGGACTCTTTGTACTATTAAGCAACATGTTAAACCATGCTCTGCACTTAACTTATGAGCCCAACCTGACACCAGATTTCGAATCTGGTACTCAGGATGCACCTGTTTGTCACACAAAACAATGATGTCAGAAAAGTCCAACACTACAATATCTTCCTACTGGTTAGGACATTATCCTAATCTTGCCTTGGTTACTCGTTCCTTAGAAGGTGGTTTACAGGCAAGGGTACCTAGTCCTACTCCCAGCATGCTGCATTATGGCGTGTGATTCTGATGTATGATGTACAAAACACCTGGTGTCTAAACCTGAGCAATCAAGCCCTAGTCCCAAAAACTGACACAAGTAAACTAATTCGAACTCCCTTTTACCTACTGGATTGGTTGAAAGGCAATATGATAACCTATTCCTCTGTCTGGTTAGCTCTCTTATTTCCCATGCTCCATTACTCTTTAGTGTATTCAGGTAGCAAATGTAGGCGTACAGGACTTGGTCCTTCCTGTTAGACAAACCTACATCTATCTACAATAGTACATCCTCCAGGTTCTTTAAATCTTTGCTTATAGGCATCTGTTACCTGGATCTCCTATCTGGAACCCATTCCAGCATACTCTAATATCTGTTATACTTAATGATACCAAGGTGACATCAACACCTAACCATGACAATGTTGTAGATATTCACTAACATGCTGTAGATATTCACTAACTAGCACAAGTTATCTGCAATAAGCGGCATATTTTGACATCATCAAGCACAAATAACATAACATTGAAGACTATAGTCGAGAATACACTTAATGTTCTTCGTGTATCCATGACAATGTTGTCTCCTGCATATTTACATATTGCCTAGCATGTCTGCCTGCACTTCTGTGAATGTGTGAATCTGATTTCCATTGTCAACTTGCACTCTCCTTCCCACTCCATGCAACCACTTGATACCTCCTCCCTCCAGTCGTGTCATTAACTTTCTCAATGCACACGAGGTTGGTGTGGTTTGAGGAATGTGGATCACCTGTGTGGCAACAAATACGACTGCCACATACAACACATTCTGCATTTGCCCTCCCAGCAAAAGTCTGTACTCGCTTTTTCTGATGATGGTGTCCCCACCTGCGGCCTTTGCGTCTACCTTGTAGCACCTTGCAATTTCAAATGAAAGATTCTTGTCTTTGTTGTTCTTGGTGAATTAAAAGCAGGGGAATTTACCTTTGGTGAAAGCTGACATCCTGTTCATTGTGACTCCGCAAGGGCTTGCTAAATTGAGAATGAATCTAAATGAATCTATTGACAACTTTGACATATTATTTATGCTACAGATTAATGAGGTTCTACATGC
The DNA here is from genome assembly GCA_029216955.1 of Iris pallida. NCBI lineage: Eukaryota > Viridiplantae > Streptophyta > Magnoliopsida > Asparagales > Iridaceae > Iris > Iris pallida. The sequence continues at coordinate 23,703 of JANAVB010035396.1, read as the reverse complement.
TGTATTTTAGAATGTATATGTAGTTTCCAGCTGGTGCAATCTAGTACAGGTTAACGAGGTTCTATAAGAATTATTGATATCTGGACCCAACACAACAATTTCTGTTTCTTTCAACTGTTTCTTATGTTTACATTCAGTTGCTCATGGATCTTGTCCTTTTTAATAACACTAGAGTACACACAAAGCATATGAACAATGAAGAGCCATATAGCTCCCGAGAATCTTTTGAGTTAGATATTGTAATTGGTATTTCTTCTCTATAGTCTGTCACTGAATCTCTTAACTTGATGTTCTTATTTTTGCAAGTTCACGGATGCAACCTTTCTGAAATGCATAATTCATCATTTTACTCATAAGATTTTCAGTTCTGTACTAAGCTGTTGGTAATTTTCAGATTGATGTTGAAAATCCATGCGTGATTATGAGCCAGGACATAAGCAGAGAATTTCTGCATTCTGGGAATGATAAAGACATATTTGTTATACACACGCACATGGCATCCATAACTTAAAAATTGTACAAAAAAGAGATCTTATGTCAAAACTTTAATCATGCATCAAATAATTGCAAAGTGAATAATTCTTATAAATAGAAGTGGAAGGGCTATCTGATGGATGGTACAATTGTTCCATTAGAAGCTATATGGATGTGATTATGATTCTGGAACCAGAACCCTTGAGGAACGTATGAAGAGTTTGATTTGGTTAGACAATGTGTGGTCGAAGGGAACAACTGGAAACAGTTGCTGATACTATAGAGGCTTATGAGTGAAAGGAGAAAGCTCCTCGAGGAGGCACTTGTGTTTAATTTGCTCATGAAAGGATTTAGAATAATTGTATGATCAGTAACTAGTTCAAGGTGATGATCAGCTAGTACTGTTCTGAGACACGGCTTCTACTCCTAGTAGAGGCAGCAGCGAGTATTTTTTTGCAATGGGAATTTTTTTGAACCTACAGTACCAAGGCTTGATGAAAACCTTTACATTTGGGTGCACAATTACTTGTAAAGGAACTTCTTTCCAAACAAGAGAAGCATATTATAGGAACTAGCTGATGATGACAAAGTAGACTGTTCCATCCAATATTAGGTACTGTTTCTATGATGGCATTATAAATGTTGATTATGCTCCCTTGCAGGGGAGGTGTGAGGATTTCTATGCGTGGGGGGTGGGGAGGAGGAGTTGCTTAGATAAATCATCGAAGATATTTGTCGTTGTGGAAAGTTATGAATTTCGTGTTGACAAGGTCCTCTTTGCAAATAAATTATGTACAAACCTATATCACACAATTTAAGAAAAAGGAGAAATTAGAAAGAAATATAACACATAATAGAAAAGTACTAATCTGTTTACTGTTGTTTAATAATTATGAAGATGAAATCCAAAACTTCCCTTCTCCTTTTTGATCCTTTTGAATTTTGTCTCTCTATATAAAATCTAAAAACATACTTTGCACAATATAAATGAAATAATAATTAAAATATTACAATAATAAGATGTAAATACTAAAGAATGTGTACCTGGATAGACTTTTCTAATTGACACTCTCTAATTGATTCCAATTTATGAAACACCCCCTTCCTTCCTCACTTTTTTTTCAATTATGAGTAGACTCTAAAAGATTGGAAAAATTCTCTCCAGATAGGTTTAAGGAAAAACAGAAGGAAAAAAAAACATACGGAAGATAGGTGACTCCTCTCCAGATTGTTTTAACATACGGAAGATAGGTGACTCTAAAGGATTGGAAAAATTCACTTTTTTGTCTTATTATTCATTTTCTTTTGCCAGATTAAAAAAGTTCGAGCTGGTGTGCTTGTTGGAACGGGCATGGGTGGATTTGCAATGTTTTTTTATGGTGTTCAAAATCTTGTAGATAAAGGTCACAGGAAAATCAGTCCATTTTTCATCCCCTATTCCATAACAAACATGGGTTCTGCTCTACTTGCCATGGATGTAGGATTCATGGGTGCTAATTATTCAATTTCAACTACTTGTGCTACCTCAAATTATTGCTTCTTTGCTGCTGTGAACCATATTCTTCTATGGTTATGTCGAAGATGAGGCTAATAAGCTAATTCAGGTACGGTTGTTTTTTATTCCTTCCATGACAATCTTGAATTGTTATATTAACCTCTTTCAGTACTTAACAGATATGCAAATCCAGTTTTTACTGTACAATGCATATTGACTTGTAGCTTAATTTGTCATTTTGATATGAGTATCACTCATTTACGGATATTTCAATATGAAGGAATTCCTGAAGAATCGAGCATGTAGTCTTCACGCCATTGTGCTACTATTCAAGATCATTTGTTGTTTCCAGCTGATCAGCTGTAGACTTCTACCCATGCTGCCAATTAATTATTCATGTTGTTAGTTTTAGACATGTCTTCTGTATTTGATTTTGTTAAAATTTTATTCCCGCTTTCTTGATTATACAGACTCAGCTAATGTTAGAGGCATTTTATACATTTAATGAGAGACTTGGAAAGATCCATAGCCAACATATTAAGAAGGCTGTAAAAGGAATTATAGGGAAACGTTCTACATTCTTGATGGAGGAACTTGTACAAGATGGTTCTAGTTCTGGAAAGAAGGGTCCATACCTTCAGCATCAGAGGAATGTATATATGAAGGGTTGCTTCTGAAAGGAAGAGAGGGGATTCTACTTCAGGACCAGAGAAATGTAAAACGAAAAGTTCTAAAGTAAAGGATACCAGTATGAGCAAAGGTTCAAAGTGCCCGGGAAGACGGAAGTTTGGCAACCAGAAAACAGTGACAGAATATGGGGGTGCATAATCAATTGTTCTTTTTTTATAGGTTCTGTTGTGCGTTCATGGAGATGGCCTAATTTTTACAATTAATGATGTTATATTAATATTTGAGAGAATGAGTAAGGATAGACTTTTGAGAAACAATATTTGTTTAAAATGTATTTTGGTTGCTTGAATGGTTGTGGATGTATTTATAAACTCTTGTTGATGTTTAATTTTTTATTAAACTCGATAATATTTTATTAAACTCGATAATGTAGTAAAATGTTGTACTTGATCAGTAAAAGGTTATTTTATAATATATATTGCTGAACCTATAATGTTAATTGGAGTGTGCTTTAATTACTCATTGGAAAGCTGGTTGAATACAAATGCAATTCAAATATATTCAAATTATATATATTTTTTTAAATGACTTTATCTATACCGACGTTTTTGTCAAAACGTTAGAAAATTGTTGAAAAAAGGTTGGGAAAACAAATCCCAACATTTTTGCAAAAGATTGGAAAAGTAGTCCGATTTTTGACGTTTTTGTAAAGCGTTGGAAAATTTCGTCCATTATTGTACAATTTTCGACGTTTATGAAACGTTGCTGCAAACGTTGGGAATACATATGCCAACGTTTATCTGAAACGTCGTAAATTTCCAACTAGGGCAACGACGACGTTTGCAGAAAACGTTGAAAAAACGTTGGGAATACATATGCCAACGTTTTTAATCATTTTTCCGACGTTTATAAAACGTTGGCAAAAATTAATTTTCTTGTAGTGATTAATACTATAATGGACGTAAAGGGGAAGACGAAAGACAATCCAAAGGCTAGATTGGACTTGGAAGAAATATGTAGACGTCCTGCAATGCATTTGATAGAGGATGGGAATGGAAAGTTGAAGCAGCCTAAGGCAATTTTCTCACTGGAGAAGGAGGATAAAGTGAGGCTTTGTAGGTGGATTCAAGGTCTAAAATTTCCAGATGGGTATGTTTCGAACTTGAGAAGATGCGTCGACCTCAAGGAGAACAAATTGACAGGTATGAAGAGCCATGATTGTCACGTATTCATGGAGCGGTTAATTCCGATTGCATTTCGGGAATTCTTACCGCAGGCAGGTTGGGATCCATTGAAGGAGCTTAGCATATTCTTCAGGGACCTTTGTTCTAAGAAATTGCTCGTTGATCGTCTAGAAAAGCAAGAGAAGGACATTGCGGTAACACTGTGCAAGCTAGAGAGGGTGTTTCCTCCTGGATTCTTCGACTCTTTGGAGCATTTGCCGATTCATCTTTCCTACGAGGCACGTATTGGTGGACCCGTCGAATATCGATGGATGTACCCGTTCGAGCGACATTTGAATCACCTAAAAAAAGGTAAAAAATAAGGCTCGGGTCGAGGGTTCTATTTGTGAAGCCTATATTCTCGAGGAGATTACAAATTTATGCTCCTCCTATTTCAAACCTCATGTTGCTACGAATAGAACGAGGGCTCCAAGAAACGACGACGGATATCAAGAATTTAATGATGGAATACTGAAAGTATTCAATGCGTCCGGAAAGCCTTCGGGGAAAATGAAGAATAGATATTTGAATGACGAAGAGCTAAGGGCTGCTCAGTTGTATGTATTACTCAATTGCGACGAGGATGAAGTGGAGAAGCTAGAGGGGTAAGTAAGGAATGATGAGTTTACGTCATCTCAATGTAATAGTATAAGCTAATATTATTGTACTAATCGGCGGTTGCTTCGTTGTTTTCCAGCACATATAATGATGAGTTGAGGCTGGTTAGACCCTACCTAACAGACGAAGCATTAGAACAAGAAATGAGACGTCATTTTCCTTCTTGGTTGAGCTAATATGTAAGCAGCTCGGTAATTACTGGCCTCTTCTAATGCAACTGCGCAATAAATAACTTATTATCTTTTCTTTGATATTCAGGTCGATTGTCTAATTTCACCCGAGATTAAATTAATTAGAACTCTTGCCAAGGGACCAATTACTTTTGTTAAAATATGGCCAAGTTACTATGTCAATGGCTTTCGGTTCAAGTCGACAAATGCTCCGATCAGAGACAGCTTCCTGGATCTTGATTCCACAAAAAATAGTTGTTTGTGTATCAAGTCTTCGAACTACAAAGACGTCGATCCAGGAAATGATTTCTTTGGCATCTTGCGAGAGATTGTGGAGTTGTCATATAATAATGGTAGAGAACCTACAAAGATCGTGTTGTTCAAGTGTGAATGGTTCGATCCGATTGAAAATCAAGGTTGGAAAATTGACAAGCATGGTCTTGTGGATATAAACTACAAGCGTAGATATCAAGGCTACGAACCGTTTGTCCTAGCAACTCAGGCTCAGCTCGTGTACTTCACAGCTTATCCGAGACGGGGAGCAACGAAGTCTGACTGGTGGGCAGTATGCAAGACTAAAGCTAGAGTTACTTTTGATGTTGACGAAAAAGCTTACCAGGAGGACGAGCTACCTTTTGTAACCAATATTGTCGATGTAGACTCCACGGAAGTTACGCATTACACAACACATAATGTAGAAGATGTAGAAGTATCCGAAGAGGAAAGCGAAGCCGACGAAGGCGAAGATGAAAGTAAAGATGAGGAGGAAGAGGAAGATGAGGTCGAGGAGGACGAACAAGATGATTATTCTGAAGATGATTGAGAGAGTTGTACTTTCATTTTCTTATTATGTAGAGTTGGTTATCATCTGGACTTAGATGTTTCTTGTAGAATATATCATATGGACTTAGATGTTTCTTGTAGAATATATCATCTGGACTTAGATGTTTCTTGTAGAATATATCATATGAACTTAGATGTTTCTTGTAGAATATATCATCTGGACTTAGATTTTTCTTGTAGAATATATCATCTGGACTTAGATGTTTCTTGTAGAATATATCATCTGGACTTAGATGTTTCTTGTAGAATATATCTCTATTATTTGTTGTATCATTATATGTTGTTATCAGGTATGACAGGCAGTCGCGGATTTCCCCGACGACGACTGTTAGGACGGGGTGCTACAGCTCCTACTGGCAGAGGACGTGGTGTTACAGCTCCTACTGGCAGAGGACGGGGTGATCCAGCTGCTACTGGTACCGGCTCTGGATCCTCGTCGCCGATTACTCCGTTGTATCGGACAGTAGCTGGGCCTGGGACGACGTCACATGGCATATCTCCTGGGACGAGTAGTTCCAGGCCTGGTGAGAGTGCTCGCCCGTCTAGCATTCCTGCTGCTGATACGACGATGGAGACGGATGAGCAGATGAAGGAGGCTGTGCCGACGGCCGACCAGCATCATGCAGATGATGCGTACGCACCTCCGGAGGAGACGAGGATGGAGATCTGGGTCGACGGTACAAAGTAGGTGTTTTGGTTTATAATTTGTTTTCCTGTTTTTATCATAAATTAACTTTTTTCATGAATATAATATGTCTGTATAGATTTTGTCCCCCGGAGGTACAGAGACGCCTAGGCGATATGCTGAGGCATAATTATGGTGGTTCCTGGATTAACTACTCTGATGCTCCAGACGAAAGGAAGAACTACTGGTTTACGCGCTTCAAGGTTAAAATGGATTTGCTTTTAACATGAATTATTTAATTTATGTATATTATATATAACTGATAAATATTTGGTTTCGTACTGTTCTAGGATACGTTTTACTATCCACCGCACCGGGCCGAGCTGATCGAGGGGATGTTTCCTTCCGTTGCTGCTAAGCTGATCCGCGACTCTATTAATGATCAGAAGGAACGTGATCGTGCCGGAAAGCCGATCAAAGGTTGGATCACCCCTGATCAGTGGAATGCGATGAAGGCTCGATTCAACGAGCCAAGGTACAAGGAGAAGTCGAAGAAGGCCAAGGCGGCTAGGCAACATGCCTCGAAGTTGTGCGGTGGGTCGATTCCGATGACGGAACATTTTCGTCGTGTGGTATGTCTTTCTCTTTTAGAAATATTATTTTAATGCAAATCCGATAAATTATTACTAAGATAATATATTTAATTACAGGTAAGGAAGGTCGGTAATGCCGACATGGTGACCATCTTCCTGGCCACCCATCGGAAGGGCGACGGCCTTATTGACGAGAGGGCCGAGCAGACCTATGTAAGTATTACAATACGTTATCTTAATTTAATACTTCGTGTCAATTTTAAAATAACTTAGTAAATATGATACAAATAAATATTCATGTAGTTAGTAATAATAAGTACATTAATTAGAAATTAGAAATCATAGAGTACTATCCATACTTTCTAGGCCGAGTATCAGAGGCTGCGGGACCGGGCGACTGCTAGTGCACCTAATGCAGGAGAGGCCGGTACTTCCTCGCAGCCCACTCAAGCTCCGTCGGCGGACGAGCTGTGGATGACCGCCGCTGGTGGACTCCATAGGGGTACGTACTACGGTACGGAATCTTATGACGCCCTAGTTGCGACCCAGTCCTCTAGGGCATCTCCTGCTAGTGTGCATGGTCCACAGCCGTCCCAGGAGTCTGCCCGAGTCCACCAGATGATGGAGTCTCTCCGTGACGACCTGCTACGACGGATCGAGGAGCAGTCTCAGCACCCTACGGACGATGCTGGGCTGCTAGCACGATTGGATGCGCTCGACCGCGGCATTACGGAGCTCAGGGAGACGACTGAGAGGACAGAGCGCGGTGTTGGAGGGTTAGAGCGCACGGTGACGGAGCTGCAGACAGCACAGGTGACCATGACCGATAGACTGAGATTGGTGACGGATTCGATGGTAGAGAGCAGTGATAAACTGTTATCTACCATGGATTCCTACAACCAGCGACTTGTAGCGTTGGAGCGTGCTGGTCCTCCGGGTGCGCCTTCATCGTCGTCGACTCCGCCGCCTCCACCGCCTTCTTCATCGACACCGACTCCACCGACGTCACTGCCTGCTCCATCGGTATCGATTTCACTTGAGGAGTATGAGTTGTTCTGCTCCCTTCGTAGCGGCGGTGCCCCTCCTGCACCAGATCACTAGTAGTCCTAGTTAGGACTATTTGTTTGTGTTTGTTTGATCATTTGTGACTGTTTGTTTGTGTTTGTATCATCGTATGTTTGTGACTTGGATATTTGTTGGTTGTTTAGACTTGGATGTTTGGATCCTATTTGTTGGATCCTATTCTATTTGTTGGTTGTGTGTAGACTTTGGTTATTTGGTTGTATCATCATACGTTTGTGACTTAGATATTTGTTGGTTGTATAGACTTGGATGTTTGGATTGGATGTTAATTGTGTTTGTATCGATTTCACTTGTGTAGACTTGGATGTTTAGTTTGCAGTTTTTTGAATGGGCTATGATGAGAATGTAAAGCTCCATTTTTTTTATTAGTGAAGACTTGGTAGTTCTTTATGTGAAGGTGACACATCGCTATGTCGGTTCTCTGTGGGTATGTTCTTGCATATTTTGGGATGTTGAAGCATGCTAGATATGATACATTGCAGTTTATGATTAGAGCAGAATGGAGTTCTTCCATTTATGGATTCACTGCAGCTTTTTGAATAGCTGCTAATGTATATGATACTCTGCCTGAAGGACATTCTGTGTTTATGGTTATTTTTTTAAACTGCAGGGAGAAAAGGACATTCTGTGTTTTATTTTTTTATTTTTTTTGCAAATTTATCGACGTTTACCGACGATTACCGGCGTCTACCGACGCAACTTTGTGACGTTTACCGACGGTAAAGCTGCAAAAAATATCCAGGCTACCGACGATTATTGACGTCTTGCGACGTACTTTGCGACGTTTACCGACAGTAAAGCTGCAAAGAAAATGATCAAGGGTCCCGACGTTTACCGACGTCCTGATACGTCGGAGATACTTATACGTCGAAAACCGTTGGTAAAACGTCGGTAATAATCCCAGGACGGAGACCGACGTGTAGCGACTTTAGCCACGTCGCTACTGTACCGACGAAACGACAGTAGACGTCGGTAATCTACCGACGTATCAATACGTCGCTGATTGTCGGTACTTGCGACGTTCGACGACGTTTCAAAGATCAGCGACTAAGAAAAAAGCGACAAGGCCTAAACGTCGGTAAATACGTCGGTAATTATATTTAGCGACGTATTTTGTTGTTTTAGCGACGTTTTTAGGCGTCGCTAAAACGATATATTTTGGTAGTGGAATGTGTAGTATAATGGTTATCGTAGGAATCATAGATTAGGTAGTAATATTGTGACGTTATACTGGTAATTTAATCGTTACGAGAAAAACGTACGTATACTACTTCCTAAATAATTATGTTTCTAAAATGTTTCTTAATAGAATAAGTTTTGTTTATAGAAAATGTTTAAATAAATTAATTGTCGGATTATTAGTATTTATGGAAAAATGAGTTTTTATTAGAGAAATTGGTCGATTATTATTAATTAAAGTTGCACCAAAATATTATTAATAAATATTTGGCTGTCACTAGAAAACTTATATATATATATATATATATATATATATATATATATATATATATATATATATAAACATGTTTTTATACCAAAATCCTTCAATAATTAGAATAGATAATAAACATGTTTATATATATAAAAACATGTTTATATATATATATATATATATATATATATATATATATATATATATATATATAAACATGTTTATATATATATATATATATATATATATATATATATATATATATATATATATATATATATATATATATATATAAACATGTTTTTATACCAAAATCCTTCAATAATTAGAATAGATAATAAAAGATACTATTTTCTATAAATATTTTTGACTTGCTAAAAATAATCAATTATGGTAAATAAAATGGTTTATAGTAGTAATAACCGAAAATGTTTTGTTATTAATTTAAAACCGTTAGTTTGGCAAAAAACTATATTTTTTATATAAAAAGTATTATTTTTAGTATTTAAAAGTTATTTTCCCTTTTATTACGAAAAATGGTTAAAAATGTATTTTCTAAGAAAAATTGTTTTATTATTATTGATCGTAAATAATTTCCTAATTAGTAAAAATATTAGTTTGGAAAATCTAATTTCCTTAAAATTTATTAATCTCTAAAATACGATTTAAAGTTATTTTCTTAATATTTGTTATTACGACAAAACCTATATTTATGAAAAAACGACTATTTTGTCAATTATTATTTTGTAATAAAATTTAGTCTTGAAAATATATAATCACTTTCCAACTAGGTTCTCCAACCTATCAGACTTAGCCTCTAGTGTTGTTCCTTAGAATTAAGGCATAGTCCTAGTTACTAAATTTGGTACTACGATCTTGTAGGTTATGATCCCTAAGACTTTAGCAGTTGTATACTTGTTGCTGCCACGCCGAGGAACTATCTGAGGCAAGTTTCATATCTATTCCATGTCTGTATTTTTATTTTAATAATTAAATGTATGCATCAGTTGATTTCATATAGTATAGTGACACTGATTCACCGTGGAACCCTCTCAGACTCCACAACGATTGACGGATTGCTGGATGGCTATCTTGACATATCGACTATTGACACATTGACTCGGGGATTGCTTGGGGGAGTAGTATAACGTCTGTGACCAAAGCCAAAATCTTGCTTGTTCTTGCTCGCGCTAACCCCTACCACACAGGAGGTTGAGCCGTACCGTATACTATTCGTTTTGGCCGAAACGTTAGTATACATATTGCCTCTATCCCAGCCGGTCACAGGCCCTGTTATATACTCAAAACACTGGAATAGCATAGCATTGCATCATATTTGACATTGAGATCATCTTGCTTGTTGTCTTTACTATTATTTACAAAAACATATAAAGTTTTCTTAAACTGTCTCGCATTTTCATTTATTGTTAATTTAGAAATGCTAGATGTGGAAGAAATATGTTTCTTGTTCACTCCTGACTGAGACCCAATATTTTTAGGTGATCGCATGAGGAGGAGTTAGCTTACTGTTCTTTCTACGGGCCTGACTTGGATCCCGCAGATTTGGCTGAACCAGAACCAGGAACCCTTGAACCATAGATGTTGGCATAGTTTCTTTTTCCTTTCCTTGTTTTTGAACAATTGTAATAAATGAATATTGTTGTTTGTTATTTCCATTTCAGGCCTTTTCCAGTTTAATAAAAATGTTTTATTTCCGTTAGACAATTTGCCTGTTGTGTTTCACTGCTTAATACAGCTTACTGCCGCCGTCTTACAACGGTGCAGGCTGGACATGATCCGACTAGATCCATTAAATTGGGATCGGGTCGTGACAGTATGTCTCAATACATTAAAGATATCAATATTATTGAATCGTCATCTCTTAGTTAGTTATTTTAAATATTTGGATCTGAAATCTATATGAAAAGTTAACTTGTTTGCTGACATATTTAGCTTATACATCGTTTGTAAGTTTAAGTCACTTCTTTGGTGTAGTACTCTTTAGCAACCTCCTAATTTTCATTACTTTTCTATGTATTAATATCATGTTTGGATATTTATTTTTAAAATATATAAATTAAATTACAGTAATGAATGTTGTTTGGATATTAAATTTTAAGTCATACGTATATTACCCCATAGAAATTACATGTTTGGATATTTTATTTTAACTCATAGAAATCTTACATTGGTTTAATTATACTACCGTTAATTCTATACTCATTGAAATATTACATTTTTGGATATTTAATTTCAATCATAAAACATTGGTTTAAATTACATACCTAAAAGGACTTATTTAAGCCTTAGGTCCTTGTAGCCAGCATATTTAAGTCACTTATTTGGTGTAGTACTCTTTAACAACCTCCTAATTTTCATTACTTTTCTATGTAATAATATCATGTTTGGATATTTATTTTTAAAATATATTCATATATTTCAAGTAATGAATGTTGTTTGGATATTAAATATTAAGTTATATGTATATTACCTCATAGAAATTACATGTTTAGATATTTTATTTTAACTCATAGAAATATTACATTGGTTTAATTATACTACCGTTAATTCTATACTCATAGAAATATTACATGTTTGGATATTTAATTTCAATCATAAAACATTGGTTTAGATTACATACCTAAAAGGGCTTATTTAAGCCTCAGGTTCTTGTAGCCAGCATATTTAAGTCACTTCTTTGGTGTAGTACTATTTAACAACCTCCTAATTTTTATTACTTTTCTATGTAATAATATCATGTTTGGATATTTATTTTTAAAATATATTCATATATTTCAAATAATAAATGTTGTTTGGATATTAAATTTTAAGTCATATGTATATTACCTCATAGAAATTACATGTTTGGATATTTTATTTTAACTCATAGAAATATTACATTGGTTTAATTATACTACCGTTAATTCTATACTCATAGAAATATTACATGTTTGGATATTTAATTTCAATCATAAAACATTGGTTTTGATTACACACCTAAAAGGGCTTATTTAAGCCTTAGGTCCTTGTAGCCAGAATATTTAAGTCACTTCTTTGGTGCAGTACTCTTTAACAACCTCCTAAGTTTCATTACTTTTCTATGTAATAATATCATGTTTGGATATTTATTTTTAAAATATATTCATATATTTCAAGTAATGAATGTTGTTTGGATATTAACTATACTACCTCTAATTTTTTTATTTCTAAAGTAATAGCTAGCATATTAAATTAAGATATGATGCAATTTAATTTTTAGTTATTCTACACTATATGTGATCTATATGTAAAGTTATCTTGTTTATAGACACTTTGAAATATGAATGAATTTAAAATTGCTTGGGAATCCAACAGTTATCTTAGTTGATGGCTTACTTCTCAAGATATTGCACAGTAACCAAAGGGTTGCCAATGAGAACAGAAAGCTTGAAAATTGCATAAATTGCCAGCATTTAATGCGGTTTACCACAGTTATTGAAAAAAAATTTGGTTTGCAGCAGTTTTCTTGCTGGGAACTAATTTTAGTGGCACCATGTTTATTCCTAGACATAATGTTGTTGTCATCATATTTCTTTACTGGAACATTTAATGCACCAGACTTTTATTTTTTTAAAATATGGCACAGTCACCAAAGGGTGGCAAATGAAAAGACAAAGATGAAAAATGGTTTAAGGTGGCAGTATTTCATGTGGTTGGCAGCATTTTTTCTGCTGGAATATGAATTTGTTGGTATAATGTTTATTCGTCGAACATAATGTCCTTGCCAGCAGGTTATTTCTGGATCACTTACATGAATGAAATAGCAGTTTTCTTGCTGGCTGACTTACATGAATGAAATAGCTTCTACATCGTTTGTAAGTTTAAGTCACTTCTTTGGTGTACTATTTTTTAACAGCATGATAATTTTCACTTCTTTTATATGTAATACTTACTTGTTTGGATATTTAAATTTAATATACATAAATTAAATTGCAGTCCTGAATTTTCTTTGGATATTTATTTTTAACTCATACAAATATTACCTCATATAAATTAAATGTTTGAATAATTAATTTTATCTCATAGAAACATTTCATTATCCATGTTTAATTAATTAAAAAAAAATTTAATTATACTACGGTTAATTTTATTTATCTAAAGTAATTACATTCATATATTTCAAGATATGATGCAATTTAATTATTAGCTATTTTATACTATTTGTGATCTTCGACATGTACGGTTACTATGAAAAAATAGAATTAATTATATTATATGTATAAAATTATTTATCTGTTAGATACAAGTAACTGTGTACATGGTAATAATTTGTTTCTTGCAAATTTAATAATTATGAAGTATTAAGACAGAAAATTTTAGCTTCTAATATCCTGCTTTTATTTTCGTCTCTTTCAAATTATTCACACCTTGAAAATTTATGTTCAAATAATGTTTGTTTCTGATCAGTATTTTTAGTCCATGTTAACTATTATGTCGTAGTAAATTAACAAACATAATAACCAATTATAAGCCGAAAAAAATCTACGAAGTTGTAATATAACTAATTTAAGAAAGTACACTTTGAATTTGAATGAAAGCAGGATATTAATAATATAAAATGAAAGTACAAATTAACTTTGAAAGACACGAAAATATACGAAGTTGTAATATACCTAATTAAGAAAGTGCACTTTGAATTAAATAACAGCAGATATTAAATAACATAAATTCAAAGTACAAATTAACTAAGCCAACTCTATTAAAATGGCCCTTTAAGAGCTGCCTCAACTTCAAAGCACAAAAGTTCAAGCTAATTTTTTTTCAAATTACATCAATCCATAAATAATCCTGAGTAAAAAAACTTCATTCCTTCTCTTTCTTTGTATCAGTCTTCATTTTTATTGATCCTGCTGTTGTTGAGTATGCATCAACCAAGGACCTCTTCAAATATGAATCTTCAGGAGTTCAGCCTCAATCTGCTGGGAAACCTTCAATTCTGGTGTTGAAATCATCTCTCCACACGATGCAATCTATTCATTAACATGGGTAATACAATTAAATAAAAATGTTATGGAAATGTAAAAGCTGGAAATGAATCATTGAACATGAAATTGTTTACCCTTTCAACATCATTTTCCTCTTTCAGCAGGTTTGAAAAATTATCAGAATCCTGAAGAAAAAAATTATGCTTCTCAATAGGAATTCTTAAAAAAGAATTTAACAATATTAATGTTGGTAAAAAAATATAAATATACCTAATTTTCTTTAAAATTTTCAGAATATAGTGAAATTAGTCCTTCATCGGCAGTCAGCTTCAATACCGTAAATAATCCATTATAATTACGAACTTGTTCAGATCTTACTTGAATTTTGAAGAAAATCTTTAAGCCAACTAAATTCTGTACTTCTTCTGGATTTTTCTTTTCCAATTCTGATGGCTAAAATAATAGAAAAGATAACAAATTAATGAACACAATACCATATGTAACTATTTTAGAAAATAAGTGTTTTTTTTTTTCAAATGTACCTCTGACGTCTTATTTTTTAAATCCCCAGCGTTTTTACCAATAAGCTGAACAAATTCTTTGTCCCATAAAAGTAACTCTATTTCACCGGTTGCATCGATAACACGAACACTAATTTTGTACCTATTAAAATTTATTGACTTATTGATATAGACAAGAAGAATTGAAAGAAAAGTGACATTGAAATCGTTGTATTGTGTTCATACCTTATATTAACATCTTTTTCAAATTTGTCACACCTCTCACAGTAAAATAATTCACCACAAATATCCAGCTTCTTGGGACATTTGTTACATGATAAATACCACCAATCATTTTTTAATACAACTTCAACAATCTCTGCGTAAACCTAAAAGCTTCCAATCTGAGATTCAATAATAATTTTCATATAATTAATTATTGGAATAAGAAATTAAAGATAACATAACATAATTCGAAATTAAATAAATGAAATCTATATATACCTCATGGTTTTCTTTCAACTGATCAATAGTCCTAGCTATAGCTTTGCCACTTGATAATTCATTCTCAAACACATTCAATGAAGTTAGTGAAACTGTACTTATAGTCATTGATTCACTACTTTCTTCAACAAGCCTTCACATAATAGATAAATCAAAAATCATTCAATTTTTTAAAATAAATAAATATAAACAATTAATTATATCATTGGTATGTATTACATACCTTGATTTAAAATTTTCAATTTCAGGAATGTCAACACCAAATATCAACCTTGAAACATAGTATGTGTTGGATACTGTAACTTGTCCTACTCGAAAAATGATATATGTCAAATCTATATTACAAAAAAATATAATATATTCATCTAAAAACTAAATAATGTTACCTCTATATAATTTGGTACGAAACATTTGTAGAATCACTATAACATGCTCATTTTTACCATTATTAACATAGGATACCATATCATCAACTAAATTTCCCCATAAAGTACATGGCAGGCGATTTTTCCTAAGAAAACAAAGGATATAACATCAATTTTGATTATCGTTGGAAAAAATTAAGAAACAAAATAAGCAAAAAATATAAAATATTACTCATTGTCCTCGAGTGTAATATCCATAAGTCGTGTTGGTCCATCTTTCAGATCCCTTTGTTGCGGAGGATCTAAACTAACAACTCGTCCAATAATATTTGAAATTTATTACAAATTCTATTATCATGACTATGTATAAAGATGAAAGCAAATTAATTAAAAATTTGTAAGGTAAAACAATTTAAGCTATTATTTACCGATAAGTTTGTTATCATCTAAGTTTTCCTCACTTGAAAGTTCACAAAACTTGTGAAAATTAAAAATAGAAGAAGGAAATCTGTCATCAAAAATTTCAACCACTTTCGTTTTTGCCAAGAATAATATCTTGTATTTGTTTAAGGTTGTTTTGTATTTCATGTTGCTATTTGTAACAACAAAACAACGAATAGCATAAAGTCTTCTCTCCTTCAGCAACGGTTGAAAGTTCGGTATTAGATCTTTCTTAATACTTGCATGTATTCGATCACCCTGCACAGGAAAAATTATTTCAGTACACGAATTTCGTACACGAATTCCAGAAATAAGCACGAAATTAAATAAAAAATTTGTGAACAGTATTAATTATATGTATACTTCAATTTCAACTTTTTTTTAAACTCCTGAATGAAATTTCACTATTGCTTCTGGCTGAACGTTGACAGTTGTATAAATATGTACAATTTAATACCAAAACATACTTTTTATGATATATATATATATAATTAAAAAAATTCTGAAACATACTTTTCGTCAAAAACAAATGATTACATTACTTTCATAAAATTTAACAAAAATTTAACAAATGATTTCTTTACTTATTTAAGAAAATTTAACGAAATTTAAAACTACTTGTGAAAGGACATTTATTTTTTAATCATAAACAGCTGCAAATTAAAATTACCTCAGTGTCGTGGAAAACACACTCAAGACTGTATAGTTGCCCTTTCCCTCCGTATCTGGGTACCTCATACATACGAATGAGTCGAACCTTCAAATTCCAAAAGATTTTCGCAAGACTAACCTCACGAATTAGTGAGAAAAAAGGGAATCCAACAGTTATCGGTACATAAAGGTGTTGAAATTTTATCGGTACATAAAAGAGTTTTTGTTATTGCAAGTTCAGAATAGTGATGGTGCAATCCATTCTTCACTTTATTTATAGACACTTCGAATTAGTGAGAAAGTGTCTCTCCCATGCGGGTAGAACAACCCTTATAAAGTCGACCCTTTCTTCCCTCCCAACTTACTACTTATCCGCCTATCACATCCCCAAGAATGTTACTAATACCCTGACTAAACATCAATGCAACTTCTGGTGGGACTCGACTGAGAAAAGGAAAATTCATTATACTGCCTGGGGAAGATTCACTCAATCAAAATTTCATGGTGGTTTAGGCATCAGAGACCCTCACATCTCTAATCTTGCTCTAGTTCTCAAACTGACATGGAGATTCTTGACCCAACCTCATTCTGTCTGGGCAACATTACTAAAGAACAAGTATCTACACTCGAGTACATTATGGTCTGCTATTCCTGCCTGCACCTCATCCTGCATATGGGCCAGTATTCTGAGTAGTAGGGAGTTTCTTATGAACAACATTATATGGTCTGTTGGAGATGGTACTGACATTAACATATGGAGTGATCCCTGGGTTCCTATTCTCCCTGGTTAGTGCAAGGATATCCATTCAGTACTAAATGGGCTAACAGAGTCAGTGATTTGATCACAAAGGATACATTGACTTGGAAGATTAATCTCATTCACATTCTTTTTCCACCCCATGAAGCAAATGCTATTTTGCAAATACCAATCTCTGTGAACTGTCCTAGAGACAAATTGATATGGATTCATACAGCTGATGGGGAGTTGACTTCGAAGTCTGCATATAGGGTGATCCATGGCAAATTACATCCTGAATTCCATAACTCTGATACAAATGATTTCAATGAATGGAGGGGACTATGAGCATTATCCCATATCAGTCCCAAAGTGGTGCTGTTTGTATGGAGAGCCATCACAAATTCCCTTCCCACAAATGCCAACATCCACCGTCGACGTAGCCACATTGAAGCCACCTGCCCTCTATGTAAGGTACATTCAGAAACTACTAACCATCTTTTATTGCACTGCCCTTTCACAGGTACTTCGTGGCAATTCAATCCGGAGATAGCTTCACTGATACATGTTGATACTTCGATTGCAAATATCACCTCTACCATCCTAAAGGAAGGAGACTCAAACAAAATCGCTTCTTTCTTCTACCAAGTGTGGTTTATATGGAAATCCAGAAATAAGGCCGTCTTCAACCAATATCAAATCAACGGAAGGAGAATATTTGAAGATTCTGTCAATTTCAAGGAGAAGTTCGACTTCAACAACATTAACTATTGCGACATTTCTGCACCTACCTTAAAGACCCAACAAATTGCAAGATGGTTTCCACCAGCCCCCAACAAATGGAAAATCAACTTTTATGGAGCCTACTTGGATGGAAGGATGTCTGCAGGGGCTATTCTTCGTGATTCACTTGGTCGATTCATATTGGCTACTGCGAAGGCGATGGATGGAGGTACTCATATTGAAGCCGAGGCTCTGGGTATCCGTTTAGCTCTCGATATCTGCAGAAGTGAAGACCTTACAAATGTTACAATCGAAGGAGACTGCAAACAACTATTAGACTCAATCAACTACTCTGCATCTACCCCTCTCTGGAGAGTCCGCCATTTAATTGAAGATGCTAGAAAGGCTTCGATCTCGGCTTCATTCATTTCTTTTTCCTTTACTTCACGGATTGCTAATCATTGTGCTCACTCATTAGCAACTTCTGCTATGTTCTCTAATGCTTTTAACTCTGTGTCTCTATTTCTGGAGATACCACCCTGTATTCATACTCATGTTCTTCTTGACATGAGTTCTGTATCAGCTACTCTTAACTAATGCATGGTTTAGTTAAAAAAAAAAGAACGAAGGAAAGAGGGAACAACTTTCTTGAACTGTAACCGAATGTATTGTTGCATTGTTAATAAAATTCTTCTCCTTCCCCAAAATTTGTTGAACTCTACTAAACCCTAATTGTCGCCATGGTTAATCCGTCAAGAGCTGCTAATATTCCTGCACCAGCAGGAAGAGGACGCATCACGGGCAGTGTCCGATACAGACACGGCATGGACACGGATATCATTTTTGGTTGTCGGTGCTTCTTAGGATTTATGAGAAGCCTTTTTCTTTCCTTCAGAAAATTAATGATTTTGCAGATAAATTCCGATTTTATTAGCGTGTTGCAAATTTGCCCGGTGTTTAGCCTAGCCTGTAACGGACAAGCATTCCTAACTCGCACGGAGACGACACTGCTTTGTAACCAAAGTGTCCAACACAGACACGATCACGATCACAACTATTCTGGATTTCGGTGTGGGTGTCATTTTACTTATTTGTCACTTCCACATATTTGTTTAAATTTGCATCTAAATCCCTTGTTCTTAGCATTTTGCAACTTCCCCTAATTCTAGCCACAACTAGCTGTTGTAGGATTCATAGCACACAAAAATTGCTAGGGAAAAATAATAATTATTGACTCTATAAAAGTAGTATATTTTCCTATTAAACATCGGTCACTTGCATCAATTTGATTCCTTATCTGATTTGCCCACGTCATCACATTTATAGTCGATTCTGCTATGTTGCATGGATATGGAGGTACTATATTTGGTTTTGAGTCCCTATCGGATGGGGACACGGGACTGGAACAAATTTTGCGGTGCCACCTGTTACTTGGGACTTTCCCCCCAATATTCATGTGATTGTGAATATAAATTTATGTTATGTTATATTAAAGTGTTACAACTATTCCGTAATTTTAGCCGTAACTAATTGTTGAAGAGGTTCACAGTTGTGCCTGTGCAATATATATATATATATATATATATATATATATATATAAAATAGCACCACCAATATATATATATATATATATATATATATATATATATATATATATATATAATAAAAAAAATAGTGTGATGACAACGCAAGGATATGGCAATTCTTTCCCAAACCTATGGTTTGCCAATCCGCATGCTGGCCAGGGGGTTGCTGATCCTCCAGGTGGTCTCGTCGGCATTACAGGGGAGGGCGACAAGAACGTCGACATGATAAAGGAATTGGCGGGGGGGGGGTGGGGTGGACAATTGTAGAATGGCGGTGGAGACCCAAGGCCATGATGAGAGGGAGAACACAAGGCCGAGAAGGGGGGACACACGGAGGAGGAAGAAGACTGGGAAACGGACAACATATTTAAATAAATATATTAATAAAATGGATTCAAGGGTTTACATTTGGGTATCTGTTAATCCAACTCTAACTAGTTCCTGCACATTCAACACTTTATGATACAATAGATTCACATGATGGAACTGGAATCCCCAAGACCACAGATTGATCCATTAGACATAACTATGTCCAAGCGTTATATTCATCTTGCGGTGCTTCCATTTATATTTTATGGAGAAAAATATTTCTATGCGTATTCTTATACACTTATTCTTTTCTTTTCAGACATGGGAAACCCGAATGAAGTAGTGCTATATCCCTCAGGCTCTGAAAGTGAAGGATCTGACAGCGATCTCTCTCTGTCTACTGATGGCTCCGGGGAACTCTCCCAAGACGCAATGAAAGATATTGTGGCTAAAAAGAAGCTTATGGTGGAGGATTGTCTGGAAGACGACGACAGATTCTACATTACGGTCCACGCCAATAAAATAGGATGCAAGTTTGTTAGGATCAACAACAAAGAGGACGAATGGAAGACAAAGAACGAGATTAGTGTCATGCGTCAGCTAGTCTGATGCAGTAGAATCGTACAATTTAAGGGTACGATGGAGGGGATCTGGCTTGGGAATGTGCGTGTCGTTCATATCTTTATTGAGCCTTGCGTAGGAGGAGATATTCTGGAGAGGGTGATTGGAATGGCACCAGGTTACTCAGAGAAGGACGCGGCCTCTATATTCAGGGAGGTTGTGAGCGCCATCTCCACCTGCCATGACCATGGGGTTATTCATAGAGATGTAAAACCAGAACACTTCGTGTTTTTGAACAAGAGAAGGGATTCCATAATCAAGTTGATCGATTTCGGGGACGCCACTTCTTTTCAGCCAGGTACACTTAAGTTATGAAATAATTAATCATTTGGTTCTAGTTTTGGTTATGCCTCTATATATATTCACGTGAAGTTTGGACCATTTGGTTCTAGTTTTGGTTTTGATAGACTTTTTATAATCACGTGAATTTCTTACCTACTTGAACAAAACCAAATCAAATCTATCTGAATCAATATCATCATCTGATTGTTTTGAGTAGTGTTTTTTTTGAAGAATTTTGATTAGTGTTTTTTTGAAGTATAATGTGATAGGTCCTTTTTAGTGACAAGGACGCGATGTCATCTCTATGCTAGTGAATATGAAAATTTTCCAACATAAAGCTTATGTACAAAATTTCCAACAGATTATGTAATGTAGTCTTTGATTCAAAGATTCCATCTAACCTAGTATTGTAAACATTGATTCTTCGACGTTTGTTGATGTTTCTGTCCATTTTTATTTAATCTTATTGAAATTAATTAATACATATGAGTAGTTCTAGTTTGTAATATTAGACTTCCCTGTTGGGTTTGTGCAGGAGAAACGTTTAAAACCGTATATGGTACTGAGCCCTTCGGCACTGTGCCATATTCAGCGCCTGAACTGTTGGACTTTGAGCTCGAGCATGGAAAAGAGTCGGATGTATGGAGTGTTGGGGTCATTCTTTGTGTCCTCCTCACCGGTGCCCCTCCTTTTTTAGAAGGTTATTTTCTTTTCCCTTTTTTTTCCCCTCAAATGACAGTGAATGTATTTTTTTCTTCTATCATCGAAGAATAAAGTCAAATTTGATTTCATGCAGATGCGAATGAAAAGGATATTATTGAAGAAATTAAAGAATGTCATATTGATTACAATTCTTATCTCTGGGATCACGTGTCGAAGAGCGCAATAGATCTTGTCGATGCTATCTTAAAGAAAGACCCAAAATCAAGGATGTCTACTGCTGACATACTGAGTAAGATATAGTACTGTGATTAGTTGATATATATAAAAAAATTCTTTTCTCTCTAATAGATTTCAAAATGTTACGTAGAAAACGAATGGGTTAGAGAGGATGGTAATGCATCGGTTGATGAAATGAATCCCTTGGTTATAACAAGAATGAAAAGGTACCGAGCACATCTTAACAGGCAGGAGTTGAAGGTAGGTGATTTATTAGTAGGTAATTTTATTTATTTATTTATTTTCCTTCTAACTTAGTATATCTAATCACAATTAAATATCCAGGTGATTATGGAAACTATATCCGAAGACGAAATCAAGGACTTGGAAGAAATACTCAATCATATGGACATAGGAAATACAGACTCAGTAACTTTGGGACAACTAGAATCTTGTCTAAATGAATGGGGTTCAAAGCTGAAATGGAAACCCAAATTCTCTTCTTCAGAAGTGGAGCAGTATGTCAAATCGGTAAAAATCTCATCCTTGATATTATGTGTGGTTCTCTCTTATCATTCAGACACTGTTTAGTTCAAACACTACCTAATTCATTAATTGAATGGTGTTTGTAGTTATCTTCACGATTATATATACTTCAAATCATTTCTGTTATTGTCAATAATAAGGCAACTATTATGAACGAAATATTTGCAACTAACTCTCTGGATTTCGCTCTTGTGGACCACTAAATTGAAATTCATTCTGCAGGTTGGACAAGTTAACTACAAGGGGTTTTTATCAAAAAAGAAGAAGAATAGCGACTTCAGAAAGGTGCGACTAAGTACATTCATTTTTTTCCCCTTCTTCTCAACAGTAGTTAGTTCCAGTTCCCCTCCTAAGACGAGCTGCACAATTATTCTTCATTTCTGTTCCAGGTCGCAGAAATGAAGAATAATTGTGCACAATTAGTTCCAGTACCTGGAACAGAAATGAAGAATAATTGTGCAGCTCGTCTTAGGAGGGGAACTGGAACTAACTACTGTTGAGAAGAAGGGAAAAAAAATGAATGTACTTAGTCGCACCTTTCTGAAGTCGCTATTCTTCTTCTTTTTTGATAAAAACCCCTTGTAGTTAACTTGTCCAACCTGCAGAATGAATTTCAATTTAGTGGTCCACAAGAGCGAAATCCAGAGAGTTAGTTGCAAATATTTCGTTCATAATAGTTGCCTTATTATTGACAATAACAGAAATGATTTGAAGTATATATAATCGTGAAGATAACTACAAACACCATTCAATTAATGAATTAGGTAGTGTTTGAACTAAACAGTGTCTGAATGATAAGAGAGAACCACACATAATATCAAGGATGAGATTTTTACCGATTTGACATACTGCTCCACTTCTGAAGAAGAGAATTTGGGTTTCCATTTCAGCTTTGAACCCCATTCATTTAGACAAGATTCTAGTTGTCCCAAAGTTACTGAGTCTGTATTTCCTATGTCCATATGATTGAGTATTTCTTCCAAGTCCTTGATTTCGTCTTCGGATATAGTTTCCATAATCACCTGGATATTTAATTGTGATTAGATATACTAAGTTAGAAGGAAATAAATAAATAAATAAAATTACCTACTAATAAATCACCTACCTTCAACTCCTGCCTGTTAAGATGTGCTCGGTACCTTTTCATTCTTGTTATAACCAAGGGATTCATTTCATCAACCGATGCATTACCATCCTCTCTAACCCATTCGTTTTCTACGTAACATTTTGAAATCTATTAGAGAGAAAAGAATTTTTTATATATCAACTAATCACAGTACTATATCTTACTCAGTATGTCAGCAGTAGACATCCTTGATTTTGGGTCTTTCTTTAAGATAGCATCGACAAGATCTATTGCGCTCTTCGACACGTGATCCCAGAGATAAGAATTGTAATCAATATGACATT
>JANAVB010035395.1:40000-42500 GCA_029216955.1 Iris pallida | reverse complement strand
CCTGAGCGATGTCTTCAAACGGCCGTTACAAGGCCAAGTCCGAACGCCGTCGGCGTTTCAATTCCTCCGATTGACTGAGCGGGACGGGGCACTACAACATGCACCACTCAGAACAAGTCTCGTCCTCGAGACTTACTGAGTACTTATTCACTTATCACTTTACTTTTCCTTCTAGAACTCTCGCACACACTTCTCCTATGCGTTCCCTCGAATCCGAGCCACGCTCGCACTATCCTCAATCCTTTCTTCAAAACTCACGATCTCAAAATCCTCGACACCTTTCCGTTCCTCAAGTCTCACTTGATTCAACGTATCACTTAGTATGGATCGTGCACATATCTTAGGCGTCCCCAAAATACATGCATTTCAACCAAGCCTCGTGATAGAGAATCCACCATCACCACTCGAGTCAGATCGTGCACATATTCGGGCGCCCATGATATACGTGCATGTCAACTGAAACTCACGAGTGGTGCCTCCGTAACTCCTATCGCTTCACGCTCGGACGTCTGCCTAACTACTAGGCTATGTCTTTTTGGCTAAGGTTATTCGTCAGCATTGGAATCATAGTTCCCAAACAACAATATCAACACTGACCCCATCCTAAGGTCAAACCAAGTCGACAGTACGGGTTTTCTACCCAAGCTTGCATCACTCTGATTTCTACACATCGAGCATCGATTTCCCTACGCACATCCCAACATTTGTCGTACGGGGTCTGAGTAATTCGGCAAGGCCATCCTACTTCAACTTACGTTCAACCAAATTCCACGACGTATCCACATCGCTCGTTCAACAAACCATCTTGCATAGATTATCTCTTCAAACACGTTCGACATAATACGCCTATTAATCCTTCCAAGTTAAGCACGCTACTACGTAATTCACCGCTAAACCATAATCCACATTTCACATTTTCGAAGTCATCTCTACCAATTCACGAAACCGATCACGAGATCGTCTAGCTTAACAACATGTTGCGCCCCGATCTCACGCGAGTCAGATTATCCGCGGTGGGCATGAATCACCATGCACGCTCCCGCGAGATAATTATTCTCATCAGGACGTAACTCTTGTTTGTGTCTAGACTAATTCATTCTCGATGCGTGGGTTGGACCTACTCAATCCTCAAGTTCATTTCATTCATCGATCACAAGTCATCCTCGAATTCTCCTTCGCCTCAAACCAACAAGTCGAGACAATCGTAGTTGCTGCGTCCTAACTCCGAGTTCGATCATTCCCGCAACATGAATCACCATGTCTGCGCTCACGCGGAACGATCGCCCCAAGTCTGACGCAACGCATGTGCGAGGCTAGAGTTGCGCTCGCACAAGACAAGAATGTCGACGTTGTGGTTATCAACGTAACCATCAAGACACTCTCATTTTCCTCCATCCTTCATCTCAACCAAACTCCTAAGCATCACATCCAACCGAACGATAACACCGCACGATCGTTACTCGCCGAGTTAGAGTACCCCCGAGTTATCGCATATCGATCTTTGATACGCCTCAATACCATCGACGATATACGTAACCTGACGATCTTCCTTTGCAACCAATTTCGAGCCGTGCGAATGACGTTACCGTCCGACCGGATAATTTCCTCGACATTCAAATTCAAGTTCGATCATTATTCCTCAAACAATTTGCAACATCAATTTCCTTAATTCGCATCCTTCCTTTATTAATCGATCGACATCCCTGAGGCTATCGCATACACCACTCAGGGATGAAGTCATTCAACGAATCCTCAAAACTATCCTTTGACTCAAAATCGACTTCTTCAAATTTTCCGTTCAAACCATTCCTCAAATTCCAAGCACGCTCATCTATATCGCATCGACGTTATCACCGCTCGATAGTACCCCTATCGATAGTCGACTCACTTTACTCAATCGAGTTCAACTCATTTTTGCTCGACACTATTCAATTCCCGCACTCGACTTTTCTAAGGTCGACGCAACTTTGGTGTATATGCCCAGCCCGACTTAGCCAACCGTGCTTGCGCGAACCATCTTTTTATTTTGTTGTCAAAAACTGTTCTCCTACGTTTTGCAAAATAGATAGACTTATTGTATGGACATCCCGTGGGACAATTGAGAGAGAGCGCACCAACGATTTCAATATGCGGAAGCAACTTTCAGAGTTTGCGGAAGCAACGAGTTAAAGAATTCAATCGATAGTCCAAGGACGTAAAGCCGTGCTCTGATACCACTATGTCACGCCCCGCTCCCGTAGGAGCGATCGTCCTCGCTAAGGCGTGATGCCGCACAAGCCTAGATTGCGCTCGTGCAAGGCGGGTTCCATAACGGCCGATTTCAGCGGCTGCGACAGGGTCGTCGCACAGAAGTCCCGAGCAGAGACATTGAATAATAGCAGCGGAATTTAGAACAAAACACAAGTCATTCAAAGAAGCTCTTTATTGATATTGAAACAACGATTTACATTGGAGGCGCAAGGCCAAGGTTACAATCACTCGGGCTCACTCTTCTCACATT
>JANAVB010035395.1:22500-25000 GCA_029216955.1 Iris pallida | reverse complement strand
GGCGCAACCTAGGCCCGTGCGGCATCACGCCTTAGCGAGGACGATCGCTCCTACGGGAGCGGGGCGTGACATTTTGGTATCAGAGCACGGCTTTACGTCCTTGGACTTCATGTCGATTTCTCAGTTTTGAAAGCTCGGTTAGAAGAAAAGATGTATACGCTCTCTCTCGCTGTGCCTTGGGATGTTCCATACAATAAGTCTAATACTTTCAAAAGCTCGTACAAGTACTCGGTTGCACGGGATCGATAGGCGAAGGCCTTTGTGCCGAACGACGTTAAACAGGACTCGATTGAGAACACATGCAAAGTTAACATGTCTCGTACGTACCTAACTAGTCTTGCGTTGACCCTAGCAACTGAGCGTGCAAAACATGAATATAGTCCATGCGGGATGGTTAAGCGGTACAACTTAGTCCGCGTGTCGCGCACCTCGACTCTTGGGTGCAATCGGGTTGCGAGCGATATCAAGTATCGCTCGATCGAGAACGGAGATACACTTTGAGTGTATATCGATAGGAACGCTATCGAGTTAACGCTTAGGCGTACGCGAATGATTGACTTGGATTTTGAGGATTAGTGTGAACGACTTAGTACGTCGAGACGACGTAAGCGAGTACGCTAGAGATTCGTCGAACGAATCTGAAGGATATCTTAGTGCATGGCGCGAACGTGATTGAGGATTAGACCGTATGGCTTGAACCCGAGTGGTGTATGTGATAGGTTCGAAGAAGAATAAGAATGAGTGTCAACGACTAGTCGAGTGGCTCGAACCCTGAGTGGTGTATGGACGTTATAGAAATTGTTCGAGCGAGACTAAAGGAATTACGGATAGAACAAGTATGTCGGCGAAGCGATGCGGTCGCGCAAAGCTTTAGAACGTGTCACGCTTAGTTGATCGTGACTTCGTGTGTCCCGAACGAGATATCGTTCGGACAACTTGTGAATGGGTAACGCGTGTTAGAAATGATTCGGAACGATGGATGAAAATAAATGGTCTTGATCGAGGAAACTTAGAGGAACGTGCGTGCGATGTCGAATTGATGCAAATGAAATGTGACTTGAGTTTTGAATAACGATCTTGAAACGAGCTTTGAGGAAAAGCGACTGAACTTGATCTTGAGTATCGGGAGAAATGGTGGAATATCCAACTCGGACAACGGCATCGTCGCATGACTCGAAATTGGTTGCAAAGGAAGATCGTCAGGTTACGCATATCGTCGATGGTATTGAGGCGTATCAAAGATCGATATGCGATAACTCGGGGGTACTCTGACTCGGCGAATGACGATCGTGCAAATGTCATTGTTCCGTTGGATGCTATACTCGAGGTATTAAAACGTGTCAAGGAAAATATAGACGTGACTCGAGGATTTCTGGTTGAATGAATGACGGTCGGACTGTCGAATTGAAATCTTGACTTGGATGAAATGAAATGCTTGGATTTACTTCGACGATAACCCCAACGTCGACATTCTTGTCTTATGCGAGCGTAACTCCAGCCTCGCACATGCGTCGCGCCGATTAGGGCGATCACTCCGCGTGAGCGCTGGTATGGTGATTCATCCAGCGGGGGTGATCAAACTTGCACGGCGTGGCAATACGATTGCTTCGACTTGTGGTTTGACGCGAAGATGACTTGAGAATGATTCGGTGTGCTTGAATGATTAAGTTTGAGGATTGAGTAGGTCCAATCCACGTATCGAAAATGAATTAGTCTAGACGCAAACAAGAGTTACGCCCCGATGAGAATGATTATTCCGCGGGAGCGTTGCATGGTGATTCATGAACCACCGTGGATAATCGGACTCGCGTGAGATTGGGGCGCAACATATTGTCAAAGCTAGATGAACTCGTGATCGAATACATGAATTGGAAAGAATGGATATGTGAAGTATGTGATCAGAATGAATTCGGATATACGCGGCGAATGCCTTGACGAGAATAGGTGATCGTGCTCGATGTTTAGAAATCTGAGTGACGCGAGCTTGGGTAGAAAATCCCGTACTACTGACTTTGGTTTGACCCTAGGATTGGGGTCAGTGTTGGCATTATTGTTGGGGAACTATGATTCCAATCCTGACATTGACTTAGCCTCGAAAAGATGGCCTAGCGGTTAGGCGAGACGCCCCTGTTTCATGTGTTAGCAATCAAAAGATTGATCTTGAGGATTGGCATGGATGGATAGCATGAACCACGAATGTAGGAAACCCTACTCACGAGACTCGGCTGACATGCATATATTTCAGGGACGCCTGGGTATGTGCACGATGCGACTCGAGTGAGAATGACAAATTCTCTATCATGCAGCTAGGCTGAATGCAGGTATTTTGGGGACGCCTGAAATGCGTGCACGATCCGGCCAAGTGATACGATGAGTTCTAGCACGACTTGGGGAGTAAACAAGTGTCGTGAGCGTGAAATCGTGCTAGTAAAAGTTGGTATAACGAAGTGAAGCATTGATAGGAAGATATGCTCGACGATAGTGCAATATGTGGTCTTAA
>JANAVB010035394.1:0-71423 GCA_029216955.1 Iris pallida | reverse complement strand
GCTGCAGCAGTCATATTTGCCTTGAAACTGTGGAAGCACTACTTATATGTAGAGCGAGTGGACATCTTCATGGACCACAAAAGTCTGAAGTATGTTTCATCAGAAGGAGATGATATGAGGCAGCACAGATGGCTGGAATGTAGAAGCATGGAAAAAAACAGAAAAATTCATGCGGCTCAATACAGATGGAGTCTCATGCGGTTCAAAGAAACTCTCAGAGTATCATGCGGCTAAGACGCCAACCTAGCCATGCGGCTCGAATAAAAGCCACGTGGCCTTATGCGGCTCGCCTCTACAGCTGGCCATTAAGCAGCGGCCCTATTTAATGCTCTGACACAACAAGGCAGCTCTAACATAAAAGTGAACTGACAGCTCTGACATAAAGCTGCAATGATGACTCTGGCATGAAGGCGTGCTCCTAGGAAATGAAGAAAATCTCTCTCTATAGCTGGCACGATCCATCAAATCCCAAAGTTTCCATACGACTTTGACATGTGGCCAGCCGCATACGGCTCAGATGGAGGCCACCCCATGCGGCTGCTACTCTCATGCGGCTCGGATCATGGGGACCATCTCCATGCGGCTCAAACCCTGAGAAGCCACCCCCATGCGGCCGCTACTCTCATGCGGCTCGGATCATGGGGACCATCCATGCGGCTCTAATCCTGAGAAGCTACCCTCATGCGGCCGCTACTCTAATGCGGCTCAGATTATGGGGACCATCTCCATGCGGCTCAAATGCTGAGAGGACAGCCGCAGCCAGCCTTAACACGTGGCCAGCCTTATGCGGTTCAGTCAGAAACCCCCTCATGCGGCTCAGATTTCGGAAGCCACA
Organism: Iris pallida; assembly: GCA_029216955.1. Classification (NCBI taxonomy): domain Eukaryota; kingdom Viridiplantae; phylum Streptophyta; class Magnoliopsida; order Asparagales; family Iridaceae; genus Iris; species Iris pallida. The sequence goes on along the minus strand of JANAVB010035394.1, from coordinate 70,588 downwards.
CCTATGCGTCTGCCACGTTCATGTGGTTCAAATCCTGAGAAGCCATCCTTATGCGGCTCTGTCTAGACACCCGGTCCATATGGCTCGCGGTTAGGACACGGGGCAGAAGATCAGTTTTCCCATGTCCTTATGGCTCGCACAGAATGATGGTTGGACACGTGGCACCAAATCAATCAAGATTTATCAGCAAATCCCAACAACCAGATTTAGTGCAATCATCATAATTACCCGGATCAAATCAAATTTATTGCAATCAGCAGATTGAACACGTGGCAGGAGATCCGAGCTTGTCATAATAAATCATAAGATTCGTGGCAATCAATATTAATTGCCCATGTGGATTTGGCGCAATCAATATTACCTGTCCAGATTTGTTGCAATCAAGTCAACGGCCCAGATTAATTGCCAACAAGACAGGATCAAGGAAAATGGAAATCAATCCCCAAACCGCCGACTTTTTAAGGGGCAATCATTGTAAACCCTAATAATCACACTCACTCCTATAAATAGCAAGGTGTCATTCCCTTGCAAAAGGGAGGAGAATTCCAGAGAGAGAGGACCCCCTGGCGGAATACACAGAGAAACAAAGGCACGCACAGAAGAGTCTTCCCACACATTCCGAGAGCATTTCTTCATCAGAGCCAAGGCTACATCCTATCGTCCAAGGAGTAAGGAAGAGCTGCCGTCGCTTTCCTCTATCGCCCCCAAAAATAAACAATCGTACTTAGATTGCTGTACCTAGGTTTTATTTCTAGGCTTTCTTTGTATGCGAGTTTGTATTGTGAGTCTAAGTTCAGTCCTCCTATAAAATTGTTCTGCACTTTTACAATCAATGGCAAATACGATGGCGACTCTGCTGGGGACTAACTTCTCCACGGCTGAGGAGTTGGTGATGCAATCGGACGCAGCCAAACTTGGCTCCACTCAATAAATGCTGGTCGTCCGGTTTGACCAGCAAGCGTTTGAAGAAATACTCTCCGACGGGTGCGCTGGCCCGGTCCAGCGGCGAGCCGGCACTGTCAAGCCCCAGAACCAGAATACTGAGGAACGGGGGCGTGCATAGCCAGCTATGTATAACGGAACGGCAACCATCCCACTATACGGTCACGGCTGTCTAGCTATGTGAGGGTACACTACAAACCATCAGTCCTTAGGGTCAAAATCAAACTATGTGCTCAATCTCAACAAGTAATGATAGTTACAAGATATTAGATCACCAAATAAATTATAAGGCGTCCTAACATTACTATCCAGATTCATGAAGCTATCGTACAAAAACTAGTAAGAGTTAAGTCATACATGATCAACCTCGAGTTGCCAATCATGATTATAGCCCGTAGGCAGCAGAAGGTAAATTACCATCGAGCTAACAAGTGTCGTCGGCTAAACACTTCAAAGAAATTTTACAATAGAGTGGGAGAGCAAAAATAAACCCACTCGTTGCCCTGGTTACGCCTGGTGTTCCCATCGGGCTGGAAATCAGGTAGATCCTTGCTGCTGCTCCGGTATCTGGCCATACAAAACCAGCTGGGTCAGACCCCAGAACGAGTAAGTGCCACAAAGGAGGCTTCACTTAGGAACTAAAACCAGCAATTAGCACAAGAATAATATACATAATAAGAGACAGTAATTTAAGAAAAGCATGACAGGTGAATATAAAAGACAATCTTGTACCGAATCAATAAAAGACAGAATATGGAAAAAAAAAACATAACAGGATGATATACGATGAGATAACCATGGGACTATTCAGATAACCAGGTTACAACCTGTAAACCAAACAAGGACCGGGGTTGTAACCCTTTGTCTGAACGGAACTTGGCTTCTCCCACCATTTATTAGCAAGGTAAATATAAAAAATCAAGACATGTAACAATCTTGTACAGGATCAAGACAAGACTAGACAGATTGAACCCCATCCAACAATCACGGCCAAGCAACAAGTACGGCTTAATACTTAACTAACTAGGGTTATCACAGGCCTAGTTACTAGCAAGATGCAATGAGAATTCCAAGTCCGGTTACCTGTTTGTTACTACCTGAGTGATCCCAGCAAGAAAAGGAAAAGATAGCAGGATATAGCAGACACACTGTAGTAAGATACATGTGTCCTAAGGTACCACACTCGACGGCGGGCTGGAAGTGCACTCATCTCGACGGATAGCAACAAATCCCATGTATATGTATATAAGGCCGGGACCAAAGGGGTAACAGGTAACTGGGAAATTTTTCATGAACTATTTGATCAATCTAGTCATTAATCTAGCCAGATTCAGTATGAATCCCTGACCGTGGTACTCAGGATCATGCCCTAGACATGATGCAAGACACAACCGGACTAGTAGTTTATACAAGCACAATCATCCACGGTGTCCAGGCCAATGAATTGATTTGTCAAGAGTGCGCCACGACGGGCCACTAGCATGCATTGTCAGGGTACTTGTCAAGAGTGCACCACTACGGGTCACTGTCGTATCATGCATAGCAGGTCAAGTTATCGGGTCAAGTTATCAAGTCAGTAGTGCACCACAGCGGGCCACTATCAAGCATGTCAGTTCTTGGTCATACCATGCCAGGTACAATTATCATTTCAATCATGTCAATCAAATCAGGATTATCAAGTTCAGGACAAAAGGCGTAAGGATATAAAATGGGCATAAAATATACAATAGGAGGGGGTTTTACACGACATGAGTAAATAATAATAAAATAATAGTACACAGGGCTATTGGAGAGCCATGCGGCTCAGGCATATACGGCCAGGAATAATCTCATACGGCTGGAAGAGAACAGCCCATGCGGCTGAATTGATGGGGTTTCATACGGCCAAGGGTTTGGGTTCAATCATGGAGCAGGCGCGCAGCTTCATGCGACTAGAAGAAAGCCCAAGGCGCATGCGGTTTAGGGTTGCTGGAAATCCATGCGGCCAGGAAGGACTGGGCCTCATGCGGCTGGGGACGAGTCTGCCTTATGCGGCTGGGACAGAACTCCTTATGCGGCTGGGTCCAAGCAAGGGTCATGCGGTTGAAAGGAGAAACTCATGCGGCTCAGGAGGATAGGGAATCCAATGCGGCTCAATTGGGAAGCCTAGTCATGTGTTTTAAATATGAAGGACTACATGGGGCTGAAGGAATGCTCGCCGCATGAACTTGTCATGCGGTCGAGTGCTGCCTATACGACTGAATCACCATGTGGCCAGAACTGCCGAAGAAGTTCATGCGGCTCAGTAGGTCAAGAAGTCTTTATGCGGCTGGGAAATTTCATACGGCCAAATAGAACTCGCCGCATAGGGTTATGCGGCTGAGTCCATGCGGCTCAAAAACTGTTCTTCTTCTCCAATTTTTGAGAAGAAGAGCTAAGCAACCATAGCTTCCAAGCAACGTAAAACCTTCATCCAGAGCCCAAATCCGAACTTCCTTAGGTCAAAATGGGGTAGAACGAGCTACTCTACAACATGAAACTATCAAAATTCTAAAATAACAATGCTAAATAGATCAAAACCCAAGAACTTTAAAAATAAATAAACTTGAATCTACAAGAATCTAGCCATGGAAATAGAAAATGCCAAGTACTAAAGAGTGTTAGAATGCTGCAAGTAAGAGAATGGAACAATAAATTGTGGGTTCCTCCATGAAGCAAGGTGCACTTGCCTAGACCTTCCTGGTAGGTAAGGAAGTTAATGGAGGAAGAAGAAAAGTAATGAGAAGAGAGAAGGAAGTTGGGGTTAATAAATGGTAGTGGTGGTAGGTAGGGGTTCATGCTAGCCCAAACCAAGCCAAACCAATCCAAGCCCAACCCGAACCAAGCCAGGCCAAACCGAGCCAATACAAGAACCTAAGACTATCTAACTAGGACAAGTCGAAATACGGGTCTGAGATATGTACACGTATACAGAATACGTAATACGAACCACGGGCATTACAACTCTACCCACTTTAAAAGAATTTCGTCTTCGGAATTTAATCAAGAGGCTAGAGATGTCGGGACAGCTATACTATCACAAGCAGTCTATGCTACCAATCAATCATACAATCATACATACAAGCAAGGAATCGAAATACAAGGCATAAGGAAGATATTACACCTCACGAGCCAAACCGATTGGGATAACGCGATCGGATATCATCCTCACACTCCCACGTTTGACTCTCCCAAAGAGCGATGAACTCAAGCAACACGAACTAAACTGATAGTCTTGCGCTTGAGGTCTCTCTCTTTGGTCAAACATGGACACGGGCCTCTCCTCATACGAAAAGGTTGGTACCAATAACCATTTTCGAATGATCTAGGACATGGCTCGGACCCAGGATATACCGTTGTAATTAGGATACATGAAACATGACATGTACCCCGCATGACGACGGCAAAAAGCAAGATAATAGGACACAGATACCTCTCTGCCAATTCTGGATCTGGGCCTGGGCCAGGGCGAACTGCTGAGGCCTCTGTTGCTGGAAGACCTGGGCCTGAGACGGCAATGGTCCCGGGAACGGGAGCTGCTGCGGTTGGTGAACTGGAGCTGGTTCTGGTGCTGGTGATGGTCCCATAACCGAGGGACTAGTTACTGTCGACGATGATCTGTTTCTGAACGGACAAGATCCTATCATGTGGTCCGGCGAACCACAAACCAAGCACAATCCCTGTGCTCTGCGGCACTCAGTAACAACATGCCCGGGCTTTCCGCAATGAGAACAACCTGTTGCAAAAGGCCGCTTCTGCTTCTGCTGCTGGAGATAGGTCGGGGAAGAATGCTGTAATGAGGTAACTGAACCTGTCCTCGTAGATCCAATGGTCAGGGCCCTAGCTGCTGGGGCCGGTGCTAAGGATTGGTTCATCTGGTCGTGAGACCGCTTCCGATCTCCGGTCCGGTCCGCTATCCTTCGAGAAGTATACTCATGCCTCCTCGCTGCTCGCAAGACGGCATCAAAAGTTTTATGCTCGAACTGCTCTACTGCCAATATGATCTCCAAGTGGAGCCCCTGCTGGAATCGCTGTGCTCTGTCTAGCTCGGTTGCCACCAAGGTGGGAGCAAACCGACTCAACCTTGAAAACTTGGCCGCATATCCGTCGACCGTCCTACTCATCTGCCTGAGATTACTAAACCTGGCTTGCAGGTCATATCTAGCCACTGTGTCGAAGTACTTGGTCTGGAACATATCGCTGAATATCGCCCACATGACAGGCGTACCCAAACTTGCTGCTTGCATAGCCCACCAGCTGCGGGCTAGATCTAGTAACTGCAGGCACACCACCGCCACCTTCTCTGCTTCAGGGGTCCTGGCTGCCTCCAAGATAACTTCAATGTCCTGTAGCCATGCATCTGCAACAATAGCATCCTCGCTGCCGTCGAAGAAGGGAGGGTTCAGGCGCTTGAAATTCTTGACCGCACTATTCCTTCGAGGACCACTTCCGCTCACAGCATCTTGTACTGCTTGCTGCAAGGCATCACCTCGACGATATTGAGACGCAAGCAACTCACGGATGAGCCCTATCAAGACCCCATCCTCTGACCCTGCTAGCTGAACTGGCTGGACTGGGGGCACTTGTTCTCCAGAAGGCATAGCTCGGGAGGCGGCTGCTGAAGACTGATCTTGATCTTCTTGCTGTTGCTGGTCTGCCGGCCGAACTTCTTCTGGCTGATCAACAGGAACGATGCCACTGAAGCAATGACATCAGGAATATTAAAGAAGGCCAGGATAGAACAATGATGCAAGCATGTTATTAAGTCAGGGATCCAAGGAGATAAGATGATACGAGTGGAGATCAAAGGCGAGTACAGATTGAGACATCTATCCGGTAAACCCTCACATTTCTTGATTGACAAGACCTGCATGGGCCACCACTTAAACCATGTCACGCCCCAGAACCAGAATACTGAGGAACGGGGGCGTGCATAGCCAGCTACGTATAATGGAACGGCAACCATCCCACTATACGGTCACGGCTGTCTAGCTATGTGAGGGTACACTACAAACCATCAGTCTCTTAGGGTCAAAATCAAACTATTGTCTCAATCTCAACAAGTAATGATAGTTACAAGATATCAGATCACCAAATATACAATTGTAAGGCGTCTCAAACATTACATATCCAGATGATCATGAAGCTAGTTGTACAAAATATAAGGACTAGCAAGAGTTAAGTCATACATGATCAACCTCGAGTTGCCAATCATGATTATAGCCCGTAGGCAGACAGAAGGTAAATTTATATCGAGCTAACAAGTGCTCGTCGGCTAAACGCCTCAAAAGAATAATTTTACAATAGAGTGGGAGAGCAAAAATAAACCCACTCGTTGTCCTAGTTACGCCTGGTGTTCACCATCGGGCTGGAAAGCAGGTAGATCCTTTGCTGCTGCTCCGGTATCTGGCCATACAAAACCAGCTGGGTCAGACCCAGAACGAGCAAGTACCACAAAGGAGGCTTCACTTAGGAACTAAAACCAGCAATTAGCACAAGAATAATAATTACATAATAAGAGACAGTAATTTAAGAAAAGTATGACAGGTGAATATAAAAGACAATCTTGTACCGAATCAATAAAAGACAGAACATATGGAAAAAAAAACATAACAGAATGATATACGATGAGATAACCATGGGACTATTCAGATAACCAGGTTACAACCCGTAAACCAAACAAGGACCGGGGTTGTAACCCTTTGTTTGAATGGAACTTGGCTTCTCTCACTATTTATCGGCAAGGTAAATATAAGAAATCAAGACATGTAACAATCTTGTACAGGAACAAGACAAGACTAGACAGATTGAACCCCATCCAACAATCACGGCCAAGCAACAAGTACGGCTTGATACTTTAACTAACTAGGGTTATCACAGGCCTAGTTACTAGCAAGATGCAATAAGAATTCCAAGTCCGGTTACCTGTTTGTTACTACCTGAGTGATCCCAGCAAGAAAAAGAAAAGATAGCAGGATATAGCAGACATACTGTAGTAAGATACATGTGTCCTAAGGTACCACACTCGACGGCGGGCTGGAAGTGCGCTCATCTCGACGGATAGCAAAAAATCCCATGTATATGTATATAAGGCCGGGACCAAAGGGGCAACAGGTAACTGGAAAATTCTCCATGAACTATTTGATCAATCTAGTCATTAACCTAGCCAGATTCAGTATGAATCCCTGACCGTGGTACTCAGGGATCATGCCCTAGAAATGATGCAAGACACAACCGGACTAGTAGTTTATATAAGCACAATCATCCACGGTGTCCAGGCCAATGACTTGATTTGTCAAGAGTGCGCCACGACGGGCCACTAGCATGCATTGTCAGGGTACTTGTCAAGAGTGCACCACTACGGGTCACTGTCGTGTCATGTATAACAGGTCAAGTTATCGGAACAAGTTATCAAGTCAGGAGTGCACCACAGCGGGCCACTATCAAGCATTTCAGTTCTTGGTCACACCATGCCAGGTACAATTATCATTTCAATCATGTCAATCAAATCGGGATTATCAAGTTCAGGACAAAAGGCGTAAGGATATAAAATGGGCGTAAAATATACAATAGGGGGGTTTACACGACATGAGTAAATAATAATAAAATAATAGTACACAGGGCTATTGGAGAGCCATGCGGCTCAGGCATATGCGGCTAGGAATGATCTCATGCGGCTGGAAGAGAACAGCCCATGCGGCTGAATTGATGGGGTTCCATACGGCCAAGGGTTTGGGTCAATCATAGAGCAGACACGCAGCTTCATGCGGCTAGAAGAAAGCCCAAGGCGCATGCGGCTCAGGGTTGCTGGAAATCCATGCGGCCAGGAAGGACTGGGCCTCATGCGGCTGGGGACGAGTCTGCCTTATGCCGCTGGGACAGAACTCCTTATGCGGCTGGGTCCAAGCAAGGGTCATGCGGCTGAAAGGAGAAACTCATGCGGCTCAGGAGGATAGGGAATCCTATGCGGCTCAATTGGAAAGCCTAGTCATGTGTTTTAAATATGAAAGACTACATGCGGCTGAAGGAATGCTCGCCGCATGAACTTGTCATGCGGTCGAGTGCTGCCTATGCGGCTGAATCACCCTGCGGCCAGAACTGCCGAAGAAGTTCATGCGGCTCAGTAGGTCAAGAAATCTTTATGCGGCTGAGAAATTTCATGCGGCCAAATAGAACTCGTCGCATAGGGTTATGCGGCTGAGTCCATGCGGGTCAAAAACTGTTCTTCTTCTCCAATTTTCGAGAAGAAGAGCTAAGCAACCATGGCTTCCAAGCAACGTAAAACCTTCATCCAGAGTCCACATCCGAACTTTCTTAGGTCAAAATAGGGTAGAACGAGCTACTCTACAACATGGAACTATCAAAACTCGAAAATAACAATGCTAAATAGATCAAAACCCAAGAACTTCAAAAATAAATAAACTTGAATCTACAAGAATCTAGCCATGGAAATAGAAAATGCCAAGTACTAAAGAGTGTTAGAATGCTGCAAGTAAGAGAATGGAACAATAAATTGTAGGTTCCTCCATGAAGCAAGGTGTACTTGCCTAGACCTTCCTGGTAGGTGAGGAAGTTAATGGAGGAAGAAGAAAAGTAATGAGGAGAGAGAAGGAAGTTGGGGTTAATAAATGGTAGTGGTGGTAGGTAGGGGTTCATGCTAGCCCAAACCAAGCCAAACCAATCCAATCCCAACCCGAACCAAGCCAGGCCAAACCGAGCCAATACAAGAACCCAAGACTATCTAACTAGGACAAGTCGAAATACGGGTCTGAGATACGTACACGTATACAGAATACGTAATACGAACCACGGGCATTACAGGCACAAAGAAGGCCCGCAGGGAGTTGAGGCCCAAATCATTCGCTCCTCCCCAAACTCTCGAAGAAGTACTCTCTGTCGCCCAAGATGGCGGGTAAGACTCTCATGCGGTCCCAATTTATGCCACAGAGGACTCTACTGTCCCCAAGTCCAGCAGAGGAAAACACTATGATACTGGACTTGTAGTGGCAAAGAGAAACTCTGTGCGGTCCAAGAAGAAGTCGCATAAGGGCGCCAGCTACATGAAAACTCATGCGGCCACAGAAGCCAGCCGCATGCAGGAGGCTAATACGGCCAGAACGTCCAACCGCATAAAGGAGGCTCATGCGGCTACGACAGCCAGCCGTATGAAGGAGGCTCATGCGGCCACGCCTGCCAGGCGCATACAGACTGCTTATGCGGCCACCGCTCCTAGCCGTATACATAAGGGTCATGCAGCCACAAATACCAGCCACATGCAGACAGTCTGTACGGCCACCAAATCCAGCCACATACCATCTGCTCCATGTGGCTCACGGTCAGTCTTCGACCGTCTCTCAGGTGATCCTGACCCAAGATGCTCTTATGTGCCAATCTCTGTGGACTCTTCCTAATATGCGCTCTCAGGTGCTAGAAGGAAGAAGTCTCGGGCAGCACGGGCTCGTCGAGCTCAGACAGCCGTCCCAACTTCTGACTATCAGGGCGTCCTGCTGACTATTACGCGGGCCCCTGATGGAAAGTTGTATAAAACTATCCGTGTCCAGCCCCCAGTGGCCAACGAACGGGATAGTTGCCAAGAATCTCCCAATAATGATCAGGGGCAAGTACTCGTACTACCCCTACATCAGGGAGCAGGCAGGATGCCAATACACTCATGTGCTCAGAACTCCTGGGCCCACAAAACAGGTGACTTGTGCAACGTAATTCTTCACAAATACAAGAAAAGAGACGAAGACTCGGTGTACAGAAAGTCCTTTCAAGGACATCACTACACCCAAGTCATTGTCAACTGCTGCTGCAATAAGGAGGCAGTACAAGAAGACCGGCAGTCCGTCTTTCAACGGCTGCAACCCCCAAGCTCAGAAGACGAGGCGCTTCTCGTCACCTCCTACAATTCTGCTCATAAGATCCCTGACAGCGGGAGAGGGAAAAAGACAAACGTCACCGGCCAGAAAATCTCAACCAAGCGGTCGTCCACGACCGCTGCGGGAGGAGTTTTCCAAGGTACTCGCTCAAAGACAAAATTTGCCACATTTGGAGATTCGTCATCCACATCTCTGGGAGGCACTGGTGTCGGGGGTAGCACTCCCCCTAATATCTACGACAACTCGGTGTTCCAAGAAGATAATGCAGAGGAAACGGTTCACCAAACAGATGCAGCAGATCCCGACGTCCTCGAGGACATCCACAACTCTCAAGACGAGGCAAGCTCTGAAGCTGGGGGTACCACTCCCTCTGAGTTCGAACCAGAGGAAAACATTCCTACGTACCCTGACGATTTCTCTGTACAAGGGTATGACTCAGAAGGCACATCCTCCACCGTTCCTTCCATCTCTCCTCATGTGAGGACGGTGTTCATGACGGACAGCAACCAAGACGGTCCCAGTGATCGATAAGGCATCGACACCCTGGAGGCCATACTTTATGCCTTGGTCAAGTCCGTGGACGAGATCAAAGCGGCCCTTCCAACTCTGCAACGGTCAATGTGGACTCGAACTCAGCTGCACCAAACCTGGGTGATAACCCTCCTGAAATATCGGCTCCCACCGCTGCAGACGAGGCCAGGAAGACAAAAAGAGATGTCCAAGAGCTCCGGGCCATGTTCCACGCCCGAGAAAACTGCCAAGACCTCAGGATACGACAGCCGTATCCTACTGTGTGGAGAGACGTTCCCTTTCCACCAAGATATAAGCCATTTAACATCAATCCATATGATTGGAAGACATCTACAAGCAGGTACATCACCTACTTCGAAGTCATAACTGATCATTTCCCTCATGACGATGCCACCTTACACGGTTGTTCATCGGGGTACTAGAAGCGGTCGCCTTCGACTGGTACCGCAACTTATCGGACAACTGCATCCATTCCTTCGCTCGCTTCAAACGTATGTTCCTGGAGAGGTTCTACGAAGTAGGACAAGACGTGACAATGTCCACCCTCATGGATGTTTTCCAGGGAGAAAAGGAGCTGACAAGAAACTATATCGAGCGGTTTCGCCAAACCGCGATGAAGTTGTCTTCCGGTAACCCAAATTCCTCCTTAATTGAAATTTGCCAAAAGAGGCTGCTTCCTACGATCAGCCTCTGGATGGAAGAAAGTCAGTTTAAGGATTGGAAGACTTTCATTATCAGCGCCACTAGCGCATAAGACAAGTTGAAGAAAGCTCGCCAATTGGAATTTTACGTATCGGAAAGAGAGGACAAGGGCAAACGCCCTAACACCAACAACAACAATGGTGGTAACCCCTCCAACAATCGAGACAACAAGGGCAAACAAGCTATGGTGGCCGACACAGCCCCGAAGCCTGAGCCGAAGCTAGCAGAGAAGCAGTGGCCTCAGATGACCTATTCCTTCGAGGACGGCCATATTAAGCCCATCTTGGACATGCTCATACAAGGAGGTCGAATTCAGCTCCTTCCTTCAAGGCGTGAACCTCGTCCTGCAGAAATGGAGAGCCTCAAGTACTGCCACTACCATCGCTATGTCCATCATGCTATACAAGACTGCTACCAACTAAAGCGATACATCCAGCACCTCATCGACTCTAAGGCCTTGGCCATTGATTTCGAAGAGGTGACCGTAGCAGCCAACATGGTGTCAGTACAATTCGGCAACTTTTCTCTGACAAAGACTCAAGATGGAGTAGTGCCCGTCCCCAGAGCAAGGATGGAGGTCGCTAACCTTCCTCCTCTCCGAGACCAGGCTGCTGGTCTAGTGCCCCTAACCACATCACGAGGGGAGGTCATGTGGGTCCATCCGGACCTGGTACCTGAAGTGACTCAGTCCGCACCTCCCTCCACCAGCAAGAAGAAGAGTAGAAAAGCCAAATCATGTCGTACAATCTCCGTGGAGGTCGAGGAAGCTACGGCTGTCGTCACCCGATCGGGTGTATAATCCTAACCTACACCGGGTAACTCGGCTGAAGATCATCAGCCGATAGCTGCTGATGCTCCAGGACCTTCGCAGCCTTCGACGACCGACAAACCTAGGCCGAAGGAGACTCGTTTTGACAAACCGCTCCGAAAAGAGAAGCCTCATGGGCTGGAAAGGCCCTACAACTTTGACATCTTGGCGCAATTGGCCAAAACACCGGCCAAATTATCGCTATACGAGCTCCTGAGACTCTCCAAAGATGTTCGCGTCGTACTAAGCGAGGCACTCCAGAACACTGACGCATATCTGGCTCAGTCCAATCTCACTGGGAAAGCTCGCCTGCAGATCTCCAGGACAGCACTTGTACAGGCGCAATGCCCAATATCATCTTCAGTCCGCAGGATATGCTTATCAAGACCAACCTGCACGATCGCCCTCTGTATTATAATGGGTACATTGGCGATATCAAGGTGGACCGGATGCATATTGATCTCGGTTCTTCCATAAGAATCATCTCGAAGAGCTTACTATACCATCTGCACATCCCAATGCATTGCCTAACGCCGATAAGCACCGCCATCAGCGATTTCAATTCAGGCAGAAGATATCCGATCGGGAAGATTCCCTTGAAGTGCCAAATCGGTAACCTTCAGTCAGAAGTGACCTGCTATGTCATAGATGCGGACACTTCCTACAATATTCTCCTGGAGCGTCCTTGGATACACGATTACATGATCGTGTCCCCCATACTGCACCAGTGCTTTAAGTACGTCGACATGCACGGCTTCGTAAGGACAGAATTTGCCGATATCGATCCCTTTAAAGGGGTCGAATCCTACTACTCAGATTCATGCTTGTACGAGAAGTCGAAAAAGCACCTTGTCGAAGGAGATACTCAAGCTCAAACTGAGGCGGTGCTGAATCAGAAAAACCATTGATAATCCATCTCCAAGCCCGTAAACCTGGCAGAACTGCACCCCTTATGGCCACTCTGCGTAAGGATGCAATCAGCCTCTCTGCACAGGAGGAGCAGATGATAATCCGACTGCCAAAGTCTGGCCAAGCGCTAAGACCCACGACAGAACCACTGACAATCAGGCTGCCTAGAGCTAGTCAAAAACAAATAAAGGAGCTCAACTCCTATGTCAAACCGATGACGATTCGTCTTTCCAGAATGAATCGGCAGCCGAGCGCTAAGCTTGGGACTGCTAGCCAGCCAACAACTCTTCACCCAGCACCGAGCACCAAACTGGGGGTGGCTAGTACGCCAATGACTCCATGTTCTGCTCCACCCATAGAGTCCCTGATGATTAAGCTGCCCAAGTCATCCTCTCATTCTTCATTTACACAGGGGGTAGCTGAAGAAGAGTCAGAACTGGCCAAGTATGTGGCTGCTCACACCGATGTTCCATCCGCAGATGATGTAATCCCACTGGAAAAGATACCTTACTTCATCAATAAAGGGCTATCTTTAAATTATCTCGAGCTTAATAAGCTTTGTACAATGTATGCTATGGAACACGGTATAGGCACCCACCTGCACACACAGGTAACAAATGTCTACACCGCAAACCAACTCACTCCAGTGGAAGACGCTTACCGTATAATCGAGAAAGAGGATCATACAATCATCTTTGGCCGGAAGAATGATCCACAACCCTTAAGGGTCGAAAAAATTGATCTCGAACTCGACACCAGGAGACTGCCCCTTTATCTGTATAGTTCTCGATCCAAGTACCTCATGCAAAAATAGGGGTATGATCTGGAAACTACACCAGGCTTGAACTACGGCAGTGGACGGCAGTTGCCCTTACAATTGCCGGTCCCGGCTGGAAAACCACGAGACTATTACAACAAAACCAAATGTGGGCTAGGTTATGTTACACCGACAACGACCCCTGAAAGCTCAGACGAGGAATTCGACAGGCATTCACACTCAACCGGATCACCCATTTCCGATTTGGATGTCAGCATTGGGGACATGCTTAAGCAAGTCTAGTCCGTCAATATGGCGTTTGCCAACGCCTACGAAGAAGACGAAGACATTCCTGAACTTTCTGAGTTAGAGCCGTGGATACAACAACTAGATGTGCAATAGGAGAAGCAGTTTGAACAAAGAGAGCCCCCCCACCAAAGATGAGGTTGTGCAAGTCGATCTTGGTGATGAGTCTTCTCCAAAGTCCATCTTCGTCAGCAAAAGTCTGACAGACAAAGAGCGGGAATCGCTACCACAACTCGTCAGAGAATACATCGACGTGTTCTCCTGGAGCTACGAAGACATGCCAGGACTGAACCTCGAGGTTGCACTTCACAAACTCAACATCCATCCGGATGCAAAATCGTTCAAGCAATAGCAACGACGGTTCCGCCCCGACATCATGAATGCCATTGAAGCTGAGGTCAATAAACTGATAGCCAGCGGCTTCATCCGCGAGGAACAGCATCCAGACTGGGTCGCCAACATAGTACCCGTCCTCAAGAAGAATGGAAAGATTTGAATCTGCATCGACTTTCACAATCTGAATAAGGCATGTCCTAAGGATGAGTTCCCCCTCCCTATCACAGACATCATGATTGACAACACCTGCGGCTTTGAGCGTATATCATTCATGGATGGTTTCTCGGGGTACAACCAAATCAAGATGTTCCCTGATAACGAAAAGCATACATTATTCCGAACACCAATTGGCACATACTGCTATACAGGCAAGCCTTTCGGGTTAAAGAACGCTGGCGCCACCTATCAAAGAGCTATGAGCATCATTTTTAGGGACCATCTGCGCAAGACAGTGGAATGCTACATCGACGACATCGCCGTTAAAAGCCGCTCTAAGGAAGATCATCTGCATGATCTGAGGACAGTGTTCGACCTGATACGAGCGCACAATTTGAAGATGAATCCCACAAAATTCTTCTTGGGCGTATCCAGCGGGAAGTTCTTGGATTTCATCATTATTTCCCAGGGTATCCACATAGACCCTGAGAAGACGAAGGCAATCATGGAGATGGGTCTTCCGAGAAATCTTCGCGAACTCAGGGGCCTTCAAGGAAGGCTGGCCTACATCAGAAGGTTTATCTCCAACCTCTCCGAACGATGTCAGCCATTCACCCACCTCATGAAGAAGGGCATTTCATTCGTATGGGATGAAGAATGCCAGCGCATCTTCGATAATATCAAAAAATATCTCACGAACCCTCTAGTCCTGGTAGCCCCGGTTGCTGGAAGACCATTCTTGCTCTATGTACGAGCAATAGAATATTCTCTCGGTGCTCTGCTAGCACAAAACAATGATGCAGGCCATAAGCAAGCTATATATTACCTTAGCCGAATGATGATGGGGCCGGAGCATCGATACACTACCGTGGAGATAGAGTACCTTGCTCTGGTTTTTACCATTCAGAAGACGCGACACTACATCAGAGGACAAACCATCCATGTCATATCAAGGGTCAACCCCCTCAGGGTTCTTATGACCAAGCCAGGTGCATTCAGCTCTCGCCTCGCTACCTGTGCGATTTTATTATCTTCCTACCATATGATCTTCGTCCCGCAGAAGGCTGTTAAAGGTCAAGCTCTGGCAGACTTTTTAGCAGTTCATCCAGGATCGGAGTCAACCAGAATAGATGAAAAGATTCCAGATGAGGTCGCCTATTCAAATGTGGCCTCCCATGATACCGTATGGCGAATGTTCTTCGATGGCTCTTCTAGAACTGGGCCCAAGGGTAACATCGTCGTTGGAGTCGGAGTGGTGCTGATTTCTTCCACCGGGCTGGTGATCAATCGGGCTTATTCCCTCACGGAGCCCTATTCAAATAATGTGGCCGAGTACAATGCTTTGGTCATTAGCCTCTGACTTACAAAGGAGCTGGGGATAGAGTACCTTGAAGCATACGACGATTCGCAGCTAATCGTTAACCAGATCCGGGGCTCATACGAAGTGCGTCATGAAGACATGATCCCCTATCACCAAATAGCGATCGACATCATCTCATCCTTGGAAGGGTTCTTCATAGAACATGTTCCCAGGCTCCAGAACATTGAAGCCGATGCCCTAGCAGGCCTTGTCGTATCCCTAGCAGTACCGAATCATGCTCATCATCTGGTTGACATCATAGGCCGTGAGTTGGTTTGTCCCAGGAATAATGTTCAATGTGTTGAGGGTTACTACGCTCTGACAGTCGATAAAACACCATACTGGAGACAACCATTCATTGACTTTGTAGTCTACGACATCCTGCCAGAGAATCCGAAGGAAGCCATTTCTATCAGAAGACGTTCCCTCAGATTCTTCTACGATACAGAGACGAAAATGCTATATCGACGATCATACGATGGATTATTGATTCGATGTTTGTCAAATATAGAAGCTAAAGAAGCCGTACATAAAGCTCATGATGGCATCTGTGGGGCCCATCAGCCCGGCCCGAAATTACAAGATCGCCTTCGTCGAATGGGCTATTACTGGCCCACGATGGTTGCGGATGCAATAGACTATGCACGAAAATGCAAAGCCTGTCAAGTCCACACAGATTTCATCCACCAGCCATCCGAGTTTTTATATCCGACGGTGGTATCTTGACCATTCGAGGCATGGGGAATGGACATCATTGGTTCGATCACTCCGCCTTCGTCCCGAGGACACCGCTTCATACTCGTAATCACAAATTACTTCTCCAAATGGACGGAGGCTATCCCGCTGGCAGAAGTGAAGACTTCAAACGTGATCAGCTTCCTCAAGCATCACGTTATCTATCGTTTTGGACTGCCCCGAAGGATCATCCACGATAATGGTCCGCAGTTCGCAAGCCATGCCTTCTATCAGTTCTGCGACAAATACTGGATCCAAAATGTTGTTTCAACACCATACAACCCGGCGGCTAATGGTCTGGCTGAAGCGTTCAACAAAATAATCATCAAGCTTCTCAAGAAGTTCGTGTCATTAAACAAATGTGACTGGAATGAAAAGCTCGGCGAATGCTTATGGGCGTACCGTACTACCATAAGGATTGCCACCGGGAACACACCATTCTCTCTGGTATAAGATAGTGAGGCAATTTTCCTACTGGAGACTCAAATCCCCTCACTCCGTGTCGCTCTCACCTATCGATTGACGACAGATGATAATCACCATCGCCGACTACAAGAGTTGGAGGCCCTAGACGAGAAGTGCCTGTTAGCGCAACAGCGAATCGAGCTGTACCAAGCACGTATCTTTGGAGCCTTCAACAAGAAGGTTAAAATCAGAACATTCTAAGTGGACGATTGTTTGCCATGAATTATAAAAGAACAGAACAATTATATCGGAGGACTGGACTTTTACTTCATAATACAAACTCGCTCGTACAAAGAAAGCCTAGGAACGAAAACCTAGGTACAACAATCTATGAACAATTGTTTAGTTTTTCTGGGGGGTGACGGTAGAGACTAGGAAAAGCGATGGCAGCTCTGCCTTACTCCTTGGACGATCGGATGCAGCATTGGCTCCGGTGAAGAAATGCTCTTGGACGTGTGGGAGACTCCCTTGCGCATTCGGTTGCTGGATCTCTCTCTAGTGCTCTCTCTCTCTTTTTTCTGCTCTCTCCTCGCTCTTCTCTCCTCTTCTGCCTATTTTCTTCGTCTATTCGCAAGGGAATAGCACCTTACTATTTATAGGAGTGGGATGCGATCATTAGGGTTTGCAAATGATTGCCTCCTTCAGAAGTCGGCGGTTAAGGATCAATTAATCTGGGCCATTCATCTTGAATATAATAAATTTGAGCAATTAATATGATTGCATCCAATCTCTGTGGGCAATAAATATTGATTGCCATGAATATTCGTGATTTGTGATAGCCTGCCACGTGTCCAATTTGCTTGATTTGATTTGACCTGGACAATTATAACGATCGTAACAAATCTGATTTTGTTAGGATTTGTTAGCACCTATAATTCCAGGAAGATAAGACTGCCACGTGTCTCAATTATAGCGAAGAGCGCCATGTGTCTCAACTGGACCGTCCTGGCCGAGCCGTATATGGGGGGTTCTCTCAGCCGTATGAAACATGCAGCCGCACGTGGATGGGCAGCCGTATAGGGATGGGCAGCCGCATGGAGATAGACTGCCGCTTGTAGACGGGCAGCCGCATGGGGATAGGTAGCCGCATGCAGATGGGCAGCCGTATGGGGATAGGCAGCCGCATGCAGATGGGCAGCCGCATAGGGATACGGATAGGCAGCCGTATGCAGATAGACAGTCGCATGGAGTGGCCTCGGGACTTGGTAGATTTTGTCAGCTGTAAGGAGATTTTCTCCTCTTTTCTAGGAACACGCCATCATTTCAGTCATTATTGCATCTTTATGTCAGAGCTGTCATGGCTGTTATTTGTCAGAGCAGCCGTCAGGACATTAAATGCAGCCGAATGTAGAGAAGAACTGTTGAAGGCCATGTGGCTTCTTTTTGAGCCGCATGGATCTATCCGAGCCGTATGGACCCCTGAGCCGCATGGACTTCTGAGGCACATGGGGATCCTGAGCCGCATGGGGATCCTTCTGTCGGAGCCGCATAGGTCTTTTTTTATTCTTTTCCATGCTTCTACAAGACCCCCTTCAAAGTTTTCAATTTGCAAAATTGAAATACTTTGAATAAGAAGCATGGCCATGTAAAAATTCTTCGGGCCGCATAGGATGTTCTGGCCACATGGATGTCATGACGTATAGCCTCCTCAGCCGCATGGCCATCTGAGCCGCATAGGCTGTCTGGCCGCATAGGTTCCTTGCCACGTCTTCATGCCGCGTGTGCAAATCGTGATTGCGTTTGATTTGAGCCATATTTTGGGGGGAGTCCCAAGAGTCGACTCATTAAATTTTAGATTTTCTCTGGATGAATCTCTTTCGTGAGAGGGGGCAAAATCCTAGGAGTCGGTTTTGCTTGCAGCACACGACCCGAAGCGCTCCATCGGTCCACGTGCTTCTTTCTCCCTTTTGTCCTCCTATAAATAAGAGTAATTAAGAGAAGAAATCTCTTTACTCTCTCCTTCAACTCAAGCCTTTCCTGCCCTAACTGTCATCCTCTTCTCCGATCACCGATGGCTCCCAAGAAGACTGTTGTGGCGAAGGGTAAAAAGGCGGCGTCTTCGTCGGCTGCGGCGGCGAAGGGAAAGAAAGCTGCTTCTACTTCGACTGCGGCGACGAA
Source organism: Iris pallida (assembly GCA_029216955.1). Taxonomy (NCBI): domain Eukaryota; kingdom Viridiplantae; phylum Streptophyta; class Magnoliopsida; order Asparagales; family Iridaceae; genus Iris; species Iris pallida. The sequence goes on along the minus strand of JANAVB010035394.1, from coordinate 51,563 downwards.
TGATAATGTGGCAGCTCCTCCGCCTGCCATCGTGCCCATAGTTCACCCCGACGTCCACCCCACCATTGCTGGTAAGGACGTTGCGTGAACTTGAAACCCTAACTGTTGTGGCTACGTCGCATGTTCTATGCACGAGCCTTCATCTTCACGTGTGCCGCATGTATATTTCATGTCTGAGCCGCATGAGCTCCCCTTTTGGACTGTGCTGCGTAAGGTTCTGACCATCTTTTGACTTTGTTTTTTTTGTCTTTGATTCTTACAGCAACTATGCCGAAGGCTGTGACATGACCCGCACCCTGAAGAGGGGCACGAGCACGTGGTTACGTCCAGCCTACGCCGCAGTATCGGCGGTAGAATGCTGTATATAGGGTCTATAAATACTACGACTAAAACAGATAAATGTACATGTACAGTATATACACTCCTAATGGAGGTGACATAGCAATACAGTCTCAATCACATATATCAAACTAAGGTAGATAGCATGGAAAAGAGATATGATAGATAAACAGGAAATGAGTCCAAAATCTACAAGTCAGAGCTAAACACAAACATCCCAGTCTCAGAAAATATGCAAGATACTACAAAACTGAAATGTACTAGCTGGCTCGTAGGCCAGACAAACCTAACTAAACTATGCTACTCAGGGTGAGCAAAGTCAAGTGGCTCTATCAACAAGCCACGGTCTAAATCTAGTCCATCAGACTCAACCCTATAGTAGGTCGAGCAATCAGCCTCTGAATCATCTGTAAAATTTGTCAACGTATCCTGTCAGGAAAATGAGCAAGTACAAACACCAACAGCAGTTCCATATGAATTGAGAAATACTATAAGAGACAGCAATAATGAAATATAAGACAAAGATATAGGCAACTTGGGAACCATTTGAAAGCCGAGTTACAACCCCTGAACCAAACAAGGACCAGAGTTGTAATGGAATCATAGTAAAGCTGAACTGGAATATAAGAGTTGTAATGGAATCATGGCACAGTATATAAGCAGGTAGAGCATGTGAGTAATGGAATCATAGCATGGTGAGAAGTACAGAAAGTAAAGCTGAACTGGAATATAAGATACGCTAATAAATGTAAAAGGTGATTTGAACTATTAGAGCGATATGTGATCGGCTAGGGAAGCAAGAGATGGTTATCCACTTGGCCCGGCAATCCGCGGTGTCCTCAACGGAGAGTTATGCCGTCCAACCTGGATAACTGGTAATGGGGTGTCTGCTACACACTACGTGAGGTGAGGGTGGCGCTAGCAAAGTATAGTTATAGGGAGGCTTTGATCAAATAACCCCTAATAATTCCCCCATCCTCGAATAGTATCATGGATTCGGACATGGCACGTCATGACACGGGGTTCGAGAGCAGGGGGCCAGCCCACTCCCAAATCAGTATCTATATAAGTACAGGAACACAGAAATATCACATACTCATATACCAAGGGAGTCTAGGAATAACATCTCATGACAGGATCCGACGTATACTAGTCCGTGAACCGTCGTGTCGGGAATCAAGTAAAATACTACAACTGAATCGAATATAGTAGATATCAAGACAATGAAAACTATCAGTAAATGTACTTGCCTGTGGTCCTGAGCTGATAAGGTGAACAGACGCTCAGAGTGATCACAGACCTAAAATAAGATACTATGAGTCAAACAGGGCTTAATACTGAAAAAGAAAACTAATATAAGCCATAAATGCAAGTCTAAGTCAAAACTAGGTCAATCTAGGTCAAACTGAGTCATACTAGCTCATACTGGTTCATACTAGGTCATACTAGGTCACTGGGAGTCAATCCGAGTCAAACTAGGTCAAACGGGGTCAAAGGTTGACTTATAGTTGACTTTTGGTCAAGAAGTCAACTCTGGTCAACTCAGGTCAACTCTAGGTCAACCCTAGGTCAAACTAGTATAATGTTGACCAAATGTTGACTTTCAGTCAACTGGTCAACTCTGGTTCGATTTCGGTCAAATTTGGTCGCTTAAAGGCTACGTTTGACTCTCGGTTGACTTTTGTTGACTTTTGGTCAAAAAGGTCAACCGACGTCAAAACTAGTCTATGAGCACCATATTTGATCGTTACCAATCAAAGGAATCAAGTTCTAGTCCTATCTTAGACTCCTAACACTAATACCCTATTTTCTAGGTAAACTTACATTACCCTACCAAGGTAAATCCCGATACCTTACCCAACACCAAGGAAACCCCGATAATACCCAAGATACTAGCCTAGACTCCTTAGGGTAGCTAGATTCCAACCTATCTAAGGTTTACCTACCAAGGGAAATAGGTATCCTAGGTATCTAGGCTATGTTAGGATACATGGGTATTGGGTTACTCTATTACCTAATCCATATCATGAATTTACCCTCATAACTCTACCACACTCACCCACACACAACACTCTCACAAAACACTCACCTATATCATACTCACAAGGCTCTCCTATAGGTTTTCTATTAGTTTAGATATAGGCTATCCTATAGGCACTAACTACACTCATATGTAGGCTCTCACACACACACAAAACTTCATAATACACACACACACACACAAGGCTAAAAAGGGGACAGGTTTTAGAGTAGAATGTGGGACTGGAAATGGGACAAACAGGACAGCAAGATGGGGATTTATGAGGGTGTATATGGCAGGAATATGGGGACTGAAATGAAGGGTTTCTGTGGTGGTGTTATGGGCTAACAAGGACAGCCATTAGGGACTGTTTTGGAGTGGGTAAGGGGGTATATTCTGGACAGCTAACAAGGGACTGAAAATGGGGGTGTATTGGGATGGTTTTGGACTGATTTTGGACAGGTTTTCAAGGGTGTGTGATGGGCTAAAATGTGGGCAGCAAAGGGGACAATTGTTGGACTGATTTGGGGCAACTATTTGGGGTGATATGTGGCTGCCAATGCCCTGTACTACTGCTGTTTTTGGGGACTGAATTAGGCTTGGTTTTGGGGTTATGTGGCTGATCATAGGACAGGTATGGACTGATATTTAGGGGCTGTTCTATACTGGTAAAGGGGCTGGATTAGTAGGGCATTTAGTGCCAGGTTCAGGACTGAATATGGGGGGGGGGGGGGGGGTTTAGGACTGGATGGGGCAGCAAATGCTGCTGTGTTGCAGCTGCTACCAGGGGGTTTCCCTCCTCATCACCACTCTACTCCACTCTCCACATCACATTCCCCTCTCAACCTCTCCTCTATTTCCTACACCTAAACAATTACACAAACACCTCTCCTACACAATCAAATCCCCTTCTATTCCAACACACACACTCCGATACACATGCTCACTGTAACTTGGCCGACCACTGTATGCCTCTCCCCCCATACCAACACAATATCACACACCACACATATATATCCACATATATAATCCACCATATATATATATATATATATATATATATATATATATATATTTATATATATATATATATATATATATATATATATATATATATATATATATATATAACCATATATATACATATTTATAGATTTAGATAATATGATACATTATGATACTATGGAAACCACAAATCTAAACACATGAAAAAATCTGGAATAATATTTAGAACAACAATAAATTAATATACCAATAATTCCACGAGTGTCCAAATAGGATTTTCCCCATTAGGACACGATCCTACTCCTAGGACACCTCTACAAATGTCCAAATGGACACGAAGTGGACACCAATGGGCACCAAACCATGGGAGTCATTCCTATAGGTCAAAATGAATCTAATGCATGAGAGAAATGAGAGAGGGAAAGGATTTATACCTCCCGGTGACTCGAATCGATCCCGAAATGCCACCGACACGTAGGAATCCCAAACGGACACGAACAAGCTCCGAATCCTCTCAAACTTGAGGAGCTCCTTCCTTGGATTGAATGGAGAAGGAAGGAAGAAGATTTGGTGAAGAAATGGAAGGATTTGGTGATGGTTTGATTAGGGTTTGCTCTCAAATCAATTTGGGGAAGAACAAGAGAGAGAAATGAAAGAGGGAAATGATGAAGTGATGGAACCTTATCCCGATATGGGTGGCCGACCATAAAGGGCTTTTTGTCCTATATGAGAAAAGTCCAAAAGCCCCTACACTAATCTATTTGCTAATACATTGGTAAGGGGTTAAGTCGGGGGTAGTTTGGTCAAACCTAAATCACTAATCCATATTAATACTAACCAAAATAATTAGTCTAGTCACTAACTAAAATAACTAACATGTGGGCCATGGCTAACTAGTGTGTGGGCCTGCTAAGGTCAACACTACCCCGGGTCCCCGATACAAGTCGGAATGAGTTGAAATTCGAACCTGACTCAAGCAACCCCAAAATAATATAATAAATAAATAAATAATTTTAAAGTAGAAAATTACCAAAATATTCTTGTTCATGAAAACTGGGGGTGACAAATCTATCCACCTTAAAAAAATTTTGTCCTCAAAATTAAAACAAACACACACTGAATCACATGCAGAAACAAAATTATACCTCAGGGCTCGAAGAGATAAGGGAAACGCTCCCGCATGTCGTCCTCTCTCTCCCAGGTAGACTCACCTGGAGAGTGATGCCTCCATGCAACGCGAACCAAGGATATAACCTGGTTCCGGAGCACCTTCTCCCTACGATCCAGAATCTCCACTGGCTGCTCTGGATAGTGAAGAGTAGGCCCCACCTCGATCGCTGAATGGTCCAATACATGGCGGGGGTCCGCCACGTACCGTCTCAGCTGCGACACATGGAACACGTTGTGTACCCCCTCTAGCGTAGGCGGTAAGTCTAGCCTGTAAGCCACTGTACCGACCTTCTCAAGGATAGTGAAAGGTCCGATGTAGCGCGGACTAAGCTTCCCGCCTCCGCCAAAGCGAATCGTGCCCCATGTCGGAGAAATCTTCAGGAACACCAAAGCACCAACCTAGACATAGAATAAACTCAGAACACAGGACAGACAAATCACAAACAATCACAAACAGGAACTGAAACTAACCTCGAACTCTAACGGTCTCCGGTGGCTATCGACCTAATGCCGCTGCCTATCCTGAGCCACCCGAAGTCTGTCTCTAATCAGCCTGACCTTCTCAGCTGCATCCACCACTATCTCCGGTCCAAGCAGCACCCTCTCGCCAACATCGTCCTATGACAAGGGAGTACGGCATCTCCGTCCGTATAGAGCCTCGAATGGCGACATTTCTATACTGGCCTGGTAGCTGTTGTTGTAAGCAAACTCTACCAGGTGAAGATGATCCTCCCAAGAACCCCCGAGATCTAGCACACACGTGCGAAGCATATCCTCCAAAGTCTGGATAGTCCTCTCCGACTGCCCGTCTGTCTGGGGGTGATAAGCGGTACTAAACTTGAGCGAGGTACCCAAGCTAGCCTGCAAACTCCTCCAGAAGTGGAAAGTGAAACGGCTATCCCGATCTGAAACTATGCTCACAGGAACCCCATGCAATCGCACGATCTGACAAACATACAGCTCTGCCAAGCTCTCCGCAGACAATCCTACCTTGAAAGGCAAAAAGTGGGACGATTTGGTCAATCTATCAACTATGACCCAAATCGCATATTTTCCTCCTAGAGATCGTGGAAGTCCAGACACAAAGTCCATGGTGATGTGCTCCCACTTCCACTCAGGAATGGGTAGTGGCTGTAGCAACCCACCAGGCCTCTGCCTCTCGGCCTTCACCTGCTGACAAACCAAGCAGCGAGATACAAACTGAGCCACCTCGCGCTTCATGCCGTACCACCAAACGTGCTCTCTCAGATCTCTGTACATCTTGTTGGCACCAGGATGCATAGAGTACTGAGAGCGATGAGCCTCCTGAAGAACCTCCTCTCGAAACTTCCCACTCGGAACGTACAGTCTAGCACCGTACCGCAGCGACCCATCTTCGGCAATAGAGAAATCATCAAGCAGCCCTACCTGCACCTGCTCCCTGATGCACCTCAGGGCAATATCATTATACTGTGCTGATCTGACTCTGTCCATCAACTCAGACTGAATCTGCAAGCCCTACATCTGTACCTCCATGCCCGAAATAATTACCTCGATTCCCAAACTGTCCAGGTCAGCCAAAAGATAACGGTCTGATGTCAGATACATAGCCACTGGATACCTGCTCAAGGCATCTGCAACTACGTTGGCCTTCCCTGGATGGTACTGCAAGGCAATATCGAAATCCATCATCAGCTCAAGCCAACGTCTCTGTCTCATGTTCAGCTCCTTCTGAGTGAACACGTACTTCAAGCTCTTGTGGTCAGTAAAGATCTCAACCCGCTCTCCGTACAGATAGTGCTTCCACAACTTCAGGGCAAAGATGACAGCGGCTAACTCCAGATCGTGAGTCGGGTAGTTCCTCTCATAAGGACGTAACTGCCTAGATGCATAGGCAATCACCTTTCTGTGCTGCTGAAGTACAGAACCCAGACCCCAGCCAGAAGCGTCGCTGTAAATCGAGAAACCACCGATCCCAAACGGCAATGTCAAGATTGGAGCTGATGTCAACCTCTTCTTCAGCTCATCGAAGGCGGCCTGACACTCCTCAGTCCAGACGAACTCCACGTCCTTCCTGGTGAGTCTAGTCATCGGCTCCGCGATCCGTAAGAAATCCTGGATGAACTTCCGATAGTAGCCCGCCAATCCCAGAAAGCTCCGAATCTCGGCAACTGTACTGGGCGTAGACCAAGACTCTACCACAGCAATCTTCTTCTGGTCTACTGAGATCCCGTGCTCGGTCACAACATGACCCAAAAACTCGACCCGGTCCAGGAAGAACTCACACTTCGACAACTTCCCATACAACTGCTCCTTTCTCAAAGTCTCGAGCACAATCCTCAGATGCTCCTCGTGCTCCTCCGGCATCTTTGAGTAGACCAGGATGTCGTCTATGAAGACCACCACGAACTTGTCAAGGTACTGATGGAATACCTTGTTCATCAAGTTCATGAACACAGCTGGGACGTTGGTTAACCCAAATGGCATCACTGTGAACTCGTACTGGCCGTACCGAGTCCGAAAAGCTGTCTTTGGAATGTCTTCCTGCTTCACCTTCAGCTGATGATAGCCGGACCTCAGATCTATCTTTGAAAATACCTTGGCGCCGCTCAACTGATTGAACAAGTCGTCGATCCTCGGCAATGGGTACTTATTCTTGATAGTGAGGTTGTTGAGCACCCTGTAATCGATACACATAAGCATCGTACCATCCTTCTTCGGTACAAATAGGACTGGCGCTCCCCAAGGCGATGAACTGGATCTAATGAATCCCTTGTCCTGCAGCTCGTCGACCTGCTTCTTCAGCTCCGCCAACTCGCTGTTGTTGATCCTATAGACGTGATGTGAGATAGGCTCAGCGCCCGGCACTAAGTCTATAGAGAACTCAATGTCTCTATTCGGCGGCATCCCAGGCAACTCCTCAGGAAAAACATCCATGAAGTCAGCTATCAATGGATGTGGTAATGTCTGCCCCGCCAGTAAAGCTCCGCAGAACCCATCTCCCGGCTCAGCTGCTCTTCTAGCAAACACAATCTCTGGCTCTCCCGGCGGCCTAAACAAAATCCTACCACCTCTGTAATCTATACTAGCATGGTACATGCTCAACCAATCCATTTCGAGTACCACATCGTACCTCGGAAGGGGCATTACGAGCAAGCACGTACCCAAAATTCGGCCTCCTACAGTAACTTTCCGCCTCTTACAGATATTGTTGACCAGGATGATGCCTCCCCCGGTCAATATCTTGTAAGTCCTACCCTAAGGTTCAGCAATAATATTGTGTCTCAGAGCAAAGGAGATAGACACAAAGCTATGAGAGGCACCAGAATCAAATAAGGTAAATACAGGGAATGAATTAAGAAGAACGTGACCTGCCACTACATCGCCTACTGGCTCTGCCTCCTCCTCTGCTGTCAGGGTAAATACTCTGCCCGCAGGGGCTCCCCTTTAGTGCTGCTGAAAACGCTGCTGCTGCGTCTGAAGTGGAGGACCTCTCTGCTGAACTGCTGGTCCTCTGGTCGGCTGCGCTCTGTCCTGAACTCCTCAGACTCCCCGAAAATGGCAGTCCTTCAGCTGGTGATCGGGCGCCCCACAGTATAAGCAGACGCCCAACCTCTTCCAGTAAACCTCTCTAGTGTGCCCTGGCTTCCCGCAGAAGTTACACTGTGTAGCCGGCATCTGGCTCTGACCCTGACCCTGATGCTGCTGGGCACACGTCGGTGCCTGCTGGAACTGCAACTGAGGCTGTTGCTGCTGGAACTGCCTCTACTGGAAATGTAGGTGCTTCGCTGGCCCTGTACCCGAACTAGCTCCAAGAGCGTCAGTGCTCCTCTTCGGCTTGAGGCCGAAGTCCTCCTCTGCAATCTGAGCCTCCATCAGGATCTGCTCGAAGGTCGCGTCTCGTCGCCCAGATGTACGAGTGCGCACTGCATGTATAAGACCCGTCCGGAACTTCCGGGCCTTGCAACCCTCATCCTGGACCAAACTAGGTGCAAACCTGCTCAGACTGAAGAACTCCGCTGCATACTCGTCTACCGACGAGTTCCCCTGCACCAGACTGGCAAACTGCCCCTCCAAAGCTGTCAAGGCTACATCTGGGTAGAACTTCTCCTTGAAGAGTTTCCTGAAGTCCTTCCAAGATATACCTCTCACTGACGCACGCGGACCCGTACGGTACCAAGTCAGCGCTATGTCAAAAAATTGGCTCACTGCAGAAGTCACCCACAGACCTCTCGGGACCTCTGCCAACTCCAGACTCCGCTGGACATCCTCTAGCCAGTCGTCCGCATATAGGATACCCTCGGTACCCTTGAACTCCCGTGGGTTCATCTTCTTGAAGTCGAGGTGTGTACCGGGCCTCCCCTGACCCTGCTGCTGTGCTGGTGCTCCCTGAACTGAAGCCGGTGCACCTCTTTCCACTGTTGCCATAGCTAGCTGATGTGAGTTCTCCAGGGTTTGTCGCAGCACCTCTGCCTGACGGTGCTGTGCCTCTGCCTGTGCTCTCTGTGTCTGCAGTATCTGCTGCAGAAGGGCCATCATACCCTGAGTATCTGCCGGTAACTGAGGCGGCGGTAGAAAAATGTCAGGGATGACCAGGGGCGGTCCCGCTACTGGAGGTGGAAGACCTCCTGGAACCGTCTCTACTGCTGCTCCCGCCGGAACGGCAGGAACTGAGGGGGCAGCTTCCTCAAGTGCAGCTCCCGTAGCCGGAGGTGGAAGACCAGCCGGATCGGGCCTCTCTGGAACAGCGCTAGAACCCGCTGCCTGAGAGCGAGTGATCATCATCTTGAGGATAGAGTGAAACAAGGAATCAATATGGCACATGATAGGAATATCAAAGACGGACAATTAAATTCAATACAAAAGAATTTGTCATGGTAATCAAAAGATCAGAAATTTCCTAACATGTGATTGAGTAACTCCTATCATACCCTAGATCCTACATCCTAATTGCAGGCTCGTAATTAGTACTCTAAGTCGAGCACCATTACGAGTTCGTACTAGTTGCGACATTGACCTGCATGGGCCACCACAATAATGTGTCACGACCCGCACCCTGAAGAGGGGCACGAGCACGTGGTTACGTCCAGCCTACGCTGCAGTATCGACGGTAGAACGCTGTATATAGGGTCTGTAAATACTACGACTAAAACAGATAAATGTACCTGTACAGTATATACACTCCGAATGGAGGTGACATAGCAATACAGTCTCAATCACATATATCAAAGTAAGGTAGATAGCATGGAAAAGAGATATGATAGATAAATAGGAAATAAGTCCAAAATCCACAAGTCAGAGCTAAACACAAACATCCCAGTCTCAGAAAATATATAAGATACTACAAAACTGAAATGTACTAGCTGGCTCGCAGGCCAGGCAAACCTAACTAAACTATGCTACTCAGGGTGAGCAAAATCTAGTGGCTCTACCAACAAGCCACGGTCTAAATCTAGTCCATCAGACTCAACCACATAGTAGGTAGGGCAATCAGCCTCTGAATCATCTGTAAAATTTGTCAACGTATCCTGTCAGGAAAATACGCAAGTACAAACACCAACAGCAGTTCCATATGAATTAAGAAATACTATAAGAGACAGCAATAATAAAATCCAAGACAAAGACATAGGCGACTTGGAAACCATTTGAAAGCCGAGTTACAACCCCTGAACCAAACAAGGACCAGAGTTGTAACCCTTCTTTCAAACAGGACTTAGTCTCAAATCATGGCACAGTATATAAGCAGGTAGAGCATGTGAGTAATGGAATCATAGCATGGTGAGAAGTACAGAAAGTAAAGCTAAACTGGAATATAAGATACGCTAATAAATGTAAAAGGTGATTTAAACTATTAGAGCGATATGTAATCGGCTAGGGAAGCAAGAGATGGTTATCCACTTGGCCCGGCAATCTACGGTGTCCTCAACGGAGAGTCATGCCATCCAACCTGGATAACTGGTAATGGGGTATCTGCTACACCCTACGTGAGGTGAGGGTGGCGCCAGCAAAGTATAGTTACAGGGAGGCTTTGATCATATAACCCCTAATAATTCCCCCATCCCCGAATAGTATCACGGATTCGGACATGGCATGTCATGACATGGGGTTCGAGAGCAGGGGGCCAGCCCACTCCCAAATTAGTGTCTATATAAGTACAGAAACACAGAAATATCACATACTCATATACCAAGGGAGTCTAGGAATAACATCTCATGACAGGATCCGACGTATACTAGTCCGTGAATCGTCGTGTCGGGAATCAAGTAAAACACTACAACTGAATCGGATATAGTAGATATCAAGACAATGAAAACTATCAGTGAATGTACTTGCCTGTGGTCCTGAGCTGATAAGGTGAACAGACGCTCAGAGTGATCACAGACCTAAAATAAGATAATATGAGTCAAACAGGGCTTAATACTGAAAAAGGAAACTAATATAAGCCATAAATGTAAGTCTAAGTCAAAACTAGGTCAATCTAGGTCAAACTGAGTCATACTAGGTCATACTGGTTCATACTAGGTCATACTAGGTCATTGGGAGTCAATCCAAGTCAAACTAGGTCAAACGGGGTCAAAGGTTGACTTATAGTTGACTTTTGGTCAAAAAGTCAACTATGGTCAACTCTAGGTCAACCCTAGGTCAAACTGGTCTAATGTTGACCAACTGTTGACTTTCAGTCAACTGGTCAACTCTGGTTTAGTTTCGGTCAAATCTGGTAGCTTAAAGGCTATGTTTGACTCTCGGTTGACTTTTGTTGACTTTTGGTCAAAAAGGTCAACCGACGTCAAAACTAGTCTATGAGCACCATATTTGATCATTACCAATCAAAGGAATCAAGTTCTAGTCCTATCTTAGACTCCTAACACTAATACCCTATTTTCTAGGTAAACTTACATTACCCTACCAAGGTAAATCCCGATATCTTGCCCAACACCAAGGAAACCCCACTAATACCCAAGATACTAGCCTAGACTCCTTAGGGTAGCTAGATTCCAACCTATCTAAGGTTTACCTACCAAGGGAAATAGGTATCCTAGGTATCTAGGCTATGTTAGGATACATGGGTATTGGGTTACTCTATTACCTAATCCATATCATGAATTTACCCTCATAACTCTACCACACTCACCCACACACAACACACTCACAAAACACTCACCTATATCACAATCACAAGGCTCTCCTTTAGGTTTCCTATTAGTTTTGATATAGGCTATCCTATAGGCACTAACTACACTCATATGTAGGCTCTCACACACACACAAAACTTCATAATACATACACACACACAAGGCTAAAAAGGGGACAGGTTTTAGAGTAGAATGTGGGACTGGAAATGGGACAAATAGGACAGTAAGATGGGGATTTATGAGGGTGTACATGGCAGGAATATGGGGACTGAAATGAAGGGTTTTTGTGGTGGTGTTATGGGCTAACAAGGACAGCCATTAGGGACTGTTTTGGAGTGGGTAAGGGGGTATATTCTGGACAGCTAACAAGGGACTGAAAATGGGGGTGTATTGGGATGGTTTTGGACTGATTTTGGACAGGTTTTCAAGGGTGTGTGATGGGCTAAAATGTGGGCAGCAAAGGGGACAATTGTTGGACTGATTTGGGGCAACCATTTGGGGTGATATGTGGCTGCCAATGCCCTGTACTGCTGCTGTTTTTGGGGACTGAATTAGGCTAGGTTTTGGGGTTATATGGCTGATCATAGGACAGGTATGGACTGATATTTAGGGGCTGTTCTATACTGGTAAAGGGGCTGGATTAGTAGGGTATTTAGTGCCAGGTTCAGGACTGAATATTGGGGAGGGGGTTTTAGGACCGGATGGGGCAGCAAATGCTGCTGTGTTGCAGCTGCTACCAGGGGGTTTCCCCCATCATCACCACTCTACTCCACTCTCCACATCACATTCCCCTCTCAACCTCTCCTCTATTTCCTACACCCAAACAATTACACAAACACCTCTCCTACGTAATCAAATCCCCTTCTATTCCAACACACACACTCCAATACACATGCTCACTCTAACTTGGCCGACCACTGTATGTCTCTCCTCCCATACCAACGCAATGTCACACACCACACATATATATCCACATATATAATCCACCATATATATACATATATATATATATATATATATATATATATATATATATATATATATATATATATATATATATATATATATAGATAATGATATATATATATATAACCATATATATACATATATATTGATTTAGATAATATGATACATTATGATACTATGGAAACCACAAATCTAAACACATGAAAAAATCTGGAATAATATTTAGAACAACAATAAATCAATATACCAATAATTCCACGAGTGTCCAAATAGGGTTTTTCCCCATTAGGACACGATCCTACTCCTAGGACACCTCTACAAATGTCCAAATGGACACGAAATGGACACCAATGGGCACCAAACCATGGGGGTCATTCCTATAGGTCAAAATGAATCTAATGCATGAGAGAAATGAGAGAGGGAAAGGATTTATACCTCCCGGTGACTCGAATCGATCCCGAAATGCCACCGACACGTAGGAATCCCAAACGGACACGAACAAGCTCCGAATCCTCTCAAACTTGAGGAGCCCCTTCCTTGGATTGAATGGAGAAGGAAGGAAGAAGATTTGGTGAAGAAATGGAAGGATTTGGTGATGGTTTGATTAGGGTTTGCTCTCAAATCAATTTGGGGAAGAACAAGAGAGAGAAATGAAAGAGAGAAATGATGAATTGATGGAACCTTATCCCTACATGGGTGGCCGGCCATAAAGGGCTTTTTGTCCTATATGGAAAAAGTCCAAAAGCCCCTATACTAATCTATTTGCTAATACATTGGTAAGGGGTTAAGTCGGGGGTAGTTTGGTCAAATCTAAATCACTAATCCATATTAATACTAACGAAAATAATTAGTCTAGTCACTAACTAAAATAACTAACATGTGGGCCATGGCTAACTAGTGTGTGGGCCCGCTAAGGTCAACACTACTCCGGATCCCCGATACAAGTCGGAATGAGTTAAAATTCGAACCCGACTCAAGCAACCCCAAAATAATACAATAAATAAATAAATAATTCCAAAATAATTTTAAAGTGGAAAATTACCAAAATACCCCCGTTCATGAAAACTGGGGATGACAGGCTGAGATCATTGTGAAGGAAGAGTTGCTGCCCCCTTCCAAACAAGATTCATCGCTTGTTAAGGAGGAGGTAACACCAGAAGCGGAGGAACGGAAAGGAGAGCTGGCGCCTATTGCTGTAAAGGAGGAGCCCCAGTCTGATGGCGGTAGTACAGGAAGTTTGGATCTTCCTTTTTCGGACGAGGATCTTGCTCAAGTACATCCTTCATATGCAAAATGGTTGAGGGATTGGTATATGCGTCCCCGCTACTAGGATTCGTGGGCTCTCACAAATGTCCGTCTTTATTTTGATACTTCTGTCTGTCTTTAACTGTCACGACCCGCACCCTAGAGTAAGGGAACGAGACGTGGGTACGTCCAGCCTACGCCGCAGTGTCGGCGGTAGAACGCTGTCCTAGGTCACAACATCTAACAGTTTAAGGTAATAACAGTTATACTCCCCGAATGGGGGTGACATAACAGAATATATCTCAATCACAACTAAGGTAGAATGATAAAGATAGATAGAATGATAGATAATATCCAGAATAAAAACACAGAGATACAATCCAGAATTCTAAGTGTCTAAAATAAGTACATATCCCAAAGTCTCAAAATCCATATACAGTAATCCAGAAAAGTAAAGACATCTTAATCTAAGGAAGTGTCATCTACTGCTAGTGGATCCTGCTGCTGGTCCAAGTCTAAGCACTCATCTAATGTAGCACCGTAGTAGGTAGGGCAGAACGCCTCAGCCTCGTCCTCTGTAAAATTTTCAACAGGTCCAGTCAGGACAGGAGCGAGCACAGTACATCTCAACAAATCATAGCAGGTCAGGATATATAATCATGCTAGAGAGTAAGATACAAGATACTGAAACAATAACATGATAAAAAGAAAGACTGTAAATAAATAGCTACAGTATATAGAGAACTAACAGTGTCTAGTGATTCAGAGCACAAGATGGTTATGTAGACGGCACGATATTGTACACGAGTAATCTACGGAGGTTGTACACGAGTAATCTACTGGATTGAATACATAACCACTTCTACTCTCCCGCCCCAATCAATACACAAGGATCTAGTTAAGTTATGTTATTGTACACGAAGTATAGTCGTACATGAAGATCATGTGAATACATGAATATAGATGATTTCATACGATTTGTATACGAATGTCACGATTACAAGGAGTACACGATGCTCACGATAAAGTACACGAACACGAATATCCGATGTATCCGCTAAGGGGATAACATCGCACAATAAGATCCATATAGTACTAATCCGTGTTTCCAATATGTCAGCATCATGTAAAGTAATCTAAAGCAGGAATATACTCCTAATGCAGGATATGAAATTATCATAGAATGTACTCGCCTGTATCCTGAGAATCTGGTGAATATATACTGTCCGAGGAGTGGTGTCTGTCTCCTATAGAACAGTACGAGTCACTATGAGTCTAAAATGATAATAAGATGCAAGTTAATGCATTCTACATGAATCTAGGTCAATCTAGACCAAAGTCAACTCTTGGTCAACTCTGGTCAACCCTAGACGTCAAACTAGGTCAACCAAGTCAAACCTATGTCAAACAAGTCTATACTAGTCTAACTAGTCTATTCTAGGTCTAACCAGGCTATACAAGTCTAACTAGACTCTATACTGACAAGCAGATACATCCATAGGCTAAGATCCCTAGTCTAGGCTATTAGGCAATACCATGCCTAAACCAACCTACAAATCACATAACCACATGTCAATATATAAATCTAATATATATACACATATTGATATAGCTATATAATATAATATAGAATACACATAGCTTATAGGCTACCTATGATATATATCACACATACATTACATGTCAAATATATATATTAGTACACACATATTGACATATTATATAGGATACCTATATTTATATACATCTCAATACATATATATACACGTATGTATAGAGAATAGGAAACACATGTATGTTCAAGTGTGTGTGTGTCATGAGAGTGAGGAAAACATGTGTATGTGTGTGATGTGCTAGTGAGACTTAAGAGTGTGAGGGTGTACATTACAAAACAGTGTGGCAGTCCAAAGAATAGGGAATTACACTTGTGTTCATGTGTCAATGCAACAGTGGCATGGCAATGGGGATAACACCCTGAAATCAGTGACTAGTTAAAAGGAATCAGTGTTCTTGGCATAACTAGAAACAAACAGTGAAGTTTACAGGGAACCATTAGTGGCTTAGGAAAACAGTTCATGTTATCAAGAGTACATCACTTTATTTCAGTTAATAGATGGAATGAGTAAATCTCAGGAAAAAAAATAGGAATTCAGTTTAACTATAGTTCAACAGTTATATGAAACAAACATCACTTAGAAAATCTAGAAAATGGTGAACAGGGAATCAGTCCAATGAATGAATCATTCATTCAAATCTCAGTTAAATTAAAGAGGGAAAATAGGGAAGAATCATTCAGGTATTGGAAAAACCAATCTCAGTTTTAGTATTTTCGAAATCCAACCCACCAATTGTTAAAATCACATTCACAACCTAAAAGCCAAATTCAAATTGTAGCATGAACTAAACATGAACAATGACATATGTGTAACATGCAATCAGGGAAAAAACAGCATAAATAGGAATAGAATTTAAAAGTTCAGGAACCTGAAAACAGTGTATAAGTAACCTGTCAACCCATATGTCAAATCCCATTTACAAACCAAAAGCCAACTTCGAATTGAAACATGAAACTAAACATGAACAATAACATGTGGGGATATTTAGCAGTGAGAAACATCTCTAAAACTGGAATTAAAAGTTAGAAAAAAAATCTAGAAATCCCCAAGTATCAGACAGTATCAGTAACATGCAGTTCAACCCAATTCGAACCAAAATTCACATTGAAACCTAATCTAATATGTAAACTAAATCTAACATAGTTTATACATTATAATTAGGATCTAATTAGCAAATTAAAACATGAATTAAATTAATAAAACTGAATTAAACACAGTGAACCAAAATACACTGATATACGCACAGTGCACGCACAGTGCACGATCGAATCCGTGTCCGACACGACACGAGGGGTCGTTCAACTTGACACACATGGTGTCTGTGGTCGCACCTTAGTGTGTGTCAAGTTTCACGTGTCGACGTGTCGTGTCCTGCTCACAAATAGCTCCGAATAACAGTGCAGCTACAGTGCCCCCGCGCGCGCACGCACACCCGCGTGTTCACGTGTCTGTGGCGACTCAACACGACACCAAAACATGCTCAGTGCAGTAGAAACACATAAGCGAGGTCAAAACCCTAATTCCTATTCAATTATATTTCAGAAATTCAATCGAAATGCCCTTTGGGGCATTTCATCAAACACATATGCACATGGACTGATACGTGTCCGATATGGACACGTACATGACTCAAAACCTAGGGTTAGCTAGTCTTACAGTTAGGTTAGGCCTAGGGCTTCCTAGATATTCAATAAAAATAGTATTTACAATAGGTTTTGAAGGAGTTACCTATAGGTGTCAAATCCTCAATAAAACTCCAAAGAGGGGTGTTCCTCTTGATAGCCAAACTTCTCCAAATTGTCCAAACTCTGAAATATTCTTAAATAAATAGGAAGAACAGAAGAATTAGAACCTAATACAATTGGTTTGGGTGGAAAAGGAATTAAATAGGAATTTCTATGAATTAAAGAAGATGGAGACTAACCTCTTTCTAAAACCTTGCAAATATTTCTAAGGAGGCTAGCCCTAATTTCTAGGAGGGATTAAATAGAGGGGGGAAAGACCTTAGTGGCCGGCCATGGGCTGGGTTGGGCTAAAATCACTAATCATGACTTGTGAAATCACAAGCCATTTCTATTCAAATCAAATCCTAATTTTCCCAAATAAATTCTAACGGGTTTGATTTCACTAACTTAGGTCAAGCTAGGGTTTCCTAACCTAACCAAATAGTCATGACCTAGGTTAGCCTCTAGGACAGTCTCCAAGTCAACATTAGTTAAAGTTAAAACTAGCACCAAATCAAAAATACTAAAAATCACTTAAAAATTCTAATAAATATAATTAATACTAATAATTCTAAAATAATTCCAAAATTTTAAAAATGACCAAAATACCCTCAAGCTAGAAAAGTGGTAGTGACAAATCTACCCCCCTTAAAATAATTTCGTCCTCGAAATTAAAGGCGAAACTAACTGCTGAGAAGGATAGAAAAGTATACCTTAAGGTCCAAAAAGATAGGGGTACCGCTCGCGCATCTCATCCTCCCGCTCCCTGGTAGACTCTCCTGGAGAATGATGCCTCCATGCGATGCGTACCAAGGGTATCACCTGGTTCCTCAGTACCTTCTTCCGGCGATCCAGAATCTCCACAGGCTGCTCTGGATAACTGAGAGTAGATCCAACCTCAATCTCCGAATGATCGAGCACATGGCTAGGGTCAGCCACGTACCGTCTCAACTGTGATACGTGGAATACGTTGTGAACTTCCACTAGTGCAGGTGGCAAGTCTAGCCTGTATGCCATGTCACCGACTCTCCCGCTGATAACGAAAGGGCCGATGAAGCGCGGGCTAAGCTTCCCACCTCCACCAAAACGTATCGTACCACGAGTCGGAGATATCCGCAGAAAAACCATGTCTTCAACCTAATCACAAGCAAGGTCTCAAGTTACTAAAAATCAAACACGTTCAATCAAATAAAACAAAATACAACCTGCTTCTAATCCTATCTCTAAATCTGTACCTCAAACTCCAACGGCCTCCGGTGGCTATCGGCCCAGTGCCGATGTCTGTCCTGCACCACACGAAGTCTGTCCTTGATGAGCTTCACCTTCTCGGCTGCGTCAACAACCATCCTTGGTCCCAGTAAAGATCGCTCTCCAATATCATCCCAAGATAAGGGTGTACGACACCAACGCCCGTACAGAGCCTCAAACGGTGACATCTCAATGCTGGCCTGATAACTGTTGTTGTAAGCAAACTCTACCAAATGTAGATGATCCTCCCAGGAACCTCCAAAATCTAGGACACACGTCTGCAGCATGTCCTCAAGCATCTGAATAGTCCTCTCTGACTGTCCGTCCGTCTGGGGGTGGTATGCAGTACTAAACTTGAGCTGAGTGTCCAAACTAGTCTACAGACTCCTCCAGAAATGGGAAGTAAAGCGACTATCCCGATCTGAGATAATGCTGACGGGAACTCCATGAATCCTGACTATCTGCCTCATATACACCTCCGTAAGCCTCTCTGTAGACGTACCCACCTTGAATGGCAAAAAGTAGGCCGATTTGGTTAACCTGTCAACGATGACCCAAATCGCATCTTTTCCTCCTGGAGTACGCGACAACCCAGATACGAAATCCATGGTGATATGTTCCCACTTCCACTCTGGAATGGGCAACGGCTGCAATAATCCTCCGGGCCTCTGCCTCTCTGCCTTGACCTGCTGACAGACCAAGCATCTAACTACGAAGCGAGCTACCTCCTGCTTCATCCCGTACCACCAGACATGCTCTCGCAGATCCCTGTACATCTTGTTGGCACCAGGACGTATAGAGTACTGCGATTTGTAAGCCTCCTGCATGATCTGCTCTCTGAGCTCCCCGCTAGGTACACATAACCTGGAACCGTGCCTCAAGGCACCATCCTCTACAAGTGAAAACTCGCCATCCACCAACCCTGCACGAACCTGCTCTCGGATACACCGTAGAGCCACATCCTCAAACTGCGTCGCCTTGATCGTCTCCATTAAGTCCGACTATATCTGAAGGCCCCATAACTGCATCTGCACCCCTGGCACAATCACCTCAATCCCAAGACTCTCCAAGTCTGCAAGCAAGTGCCGATCCATAGTCAAACATATGGCTGTCGGATACCTACTCAAGGCATCGGCAACCACGTTGGCCTTCTCCGGGTGATACTGAAGTAAGATGTCAAAGTCCTTCATCAACTCTAGCCATCTGCGCTGCCTCATGTTGAGCTCTTTCTGTGTAAACACATACTTCAAGCTCTTGTGATCTGTGAAAATCCCCACCCACTCGCCATACAGATTGTGCTTCCACAACTTCAAAGCAAAAATCACCGCTGCCAGCTCCAAGTCATGGGTAGGGTAATTCTTCTCATGGGGACGTAATTGCCTAGAAGCATAGGCAATCACCTTCCCATGCTGCTGTAAGACACAACCCAGCCCCTTCCCTGAAGGATCACTATAAATAGTGAATCCACCTGATCCTGAAGGCAATGTCAGAATCGGAGCTGTCGTAAGCCGCTTCTTCAACTCATCAAAAGCTGCCTGACACTCCTCTGACCAAACAAACTTAGTATCCTTCCGGGTCAACCGAGTCAACGGCTCTGCAACCCGGGAGAAATCCTACACAAATCTCCTATAATATCCTGCCAGCCCCAGGAAACTCCTGATCTCTGCCACTGAAGTTGGCGCTGCCCAAGCCTCAACTGCTGTGATCTTCTTCGGGTCCACTGAGATACCATCTCCAGTCACCACATGACCCAAGAAGTCAACTTTGTCTAGGAAAAACTCGCACTTCGAGAGCTTGCCGTATAATCTCTTTCTCCTGAGTGTCTCCAGAACCACTCTCAAGTGTTCCTCGTGCTCTTCCTCTGTCTTGGAATACACCAGGATATCATCAATAAATACCACCACGAACTTGTCCAAGTACTGGAGGAACACCTTGTTCATAAGGTTCATAAACACTGCTGGTGCATTGGTCAGCCCAAACGGCATAACCAAAAACTCAAACTGCCTGTACCGCGTCCTGAAAGCGGTCTTAGGAATATCCTCCCCGTCACGACCCGCACCCGGATATACGGGTACGAATACGTAGACGACGTCCAGCCTACGCCGCAGTATCGGCGGTAGAACGATGTCAAGTATACTATACTAACTACAACATCTAAGAATCCATAACTAGAAATGTACTCATGTCACATCACAAAAACTAAGGAAGATAAGACAAAAAATAATAACAATATCACTAGAACAACTAGAATCTACAACGATCATAATACAGAAAAATAAAGAAGGAACAATAAGACTAACTAAGGATAACTACCAGGCAACTCACATAGAAGAATAGTGAGATCCACCTCAGCTAGCAACATCATGAAGTCCAACAAATGTGGCACAACTACTCCTAAAATTTTATCAACATATCTAGTCAGGATGAAACGAGCACAAATCTCAAATAACAGTTCTAATCAGACGATATTGAAAATGTAGCAGTAAATAGAGAGAATATACAAGAAATCATGAAATATACATATGAGTATCATGGCAAGGTAAGCTGTAAATCTAGAGCTAGAACAAGGCAAGTAAAACTGATCACGTCATGTACAAGAATCAAGAATTATCTATCTAAGTGTGTGAGTACTAGCTACAACATGTGGCCGGCTTGGGTCTGCACAAGGTCATGATCTAGCCAACCATACGTGTGGTGTATGATTGGCATTCACAAGGTTCACAAGATATACAAGGTGGGTATTGACCACACATCTACACTAATACTCTCCATCCCCGACCAGTATAGTGGATCCAACCATGACACATCATGACACGCGATTCTTCGAGAGGGTAGCTAGCCTTCGCAGGAATCGTGTCTATACAATACACAAGGAACAAGAAAGACTTGCACAAGATATACCAAGGAGAGCGAGGAATAATATCTCATGACGGGATCCAGGAAAATACCAATCTGTGTGAACAATGTGTCAAGAGAACAAGGGTATCTACACTAAATACAAGAAACATAGACGATATCATAAAACAGAAATATTATCAGAGAATGTACTCGCCTGCGGTCCTGAGCTGTCAAATGGGGTCGATGCTCAGAGTGATGCCACAGACCTAAAGATAAGATATATATAAGCTAATTAGGGTTCCACAGTGTTAGGCTTGATTCTATAGAATAAGCTACGTAATATAGGTCAGACTCAGTCAACTAAGTCAAACTAGACCAAGGCAAGTCAAGCAAGTCAAACTAGGTCAATCTAAGTCAAGGGTTGACCTACAGTTGACTTTTGGTCAACTGGTCAACTCTAGGTTAAACTAGGTCAAATATTGACTAACAGTTGACTTTGGGTCAACTGGTCAACTTCGGTCAAGTTTTGGTCAATCTTAGGCTACGGTTGAATTCCGGTTGACTTTTGGTCAAAATAGTCAACTGTGGTCAACCAAGGTCAAAACTAGTCTAACCTAGGTCAAATGTTGACTCTACTTCGACGTTCAGTCAAAGTAGTCAACCATGGTCAACTGGGTCAAAGCTAGTCTCTACAAACATCTACAGGATCAACACATTCAATTTCAGTGGTTGTGAAATCATTGGAATCGATAGATCTCAAATACCACAAAAGAAGAAAGATTATAATAATAGGGTAAAAACCTACAGATGTTGTCGGATGATAAAATAAATATCACCAACGTGTCCAGAATGGTCAAATCAGCTAGGATAGCCTGTCCAAAAGTCCAATTTGGACACAGGGGCAAAACGGTAATTTTGGGCCAAAATGATGTCCGCCGTTGGACATACTTTGCACCGAAAAATGTGCCAAAATAAAAGTGCACAAAACCTAACAAATTATATGTCCACGAATCCAGAATGACGATGCGAACCCAACGGTATATCCAGAATTGGATTCCGTTGACCCGATCTCAAATTGGTCCGTTGACCGGGACATTAAAATCCGATTTGCACGGAAAAGCGTGTCTGAGCCAATGTCCTCAAAACTCAGCAAATTATATGTCAACGAGTCCAGAATGACGATACGAACTCAACGGTATATCCGGAATTGGATTCCGATGAGCCGATCTCAAAATGACCCGTTGACCCGGATACTAGTATCCGACTTGCACCGAAATGCGTGTCGGAACCAATATCCACTAAAACCTAGCAAATTATGTGTCAACGAGTCCAGAATGATGATACGAACTCAACGGTATATCCAGAATTTGATTTCGATGAGCCAATCTCAAAGTGACCCGTTGACTCAGAAAGTGGGACCCGCTTTGCACCGAAATACGTGCCAGGGCCCACGTTCTCCAAATCAAGCAAACTTTATATGAAAACATGCCAGAACGACGCCATAAGTCTACTGGTGGTGTCAGAAATTGAATCCGGAGTCCCGGGTTCAAAAATGGAATTTAACAAGTGCAACACTAAGAATTCGAACGGCTAACTTTGGCGTCGAATTCGACCGACCTAACAAGCTCAAACTGAAATAAAATCTAAAGGGGACAGGAAGAGGGTTATACCAGCTGTGCACCAGAACTGGTAGCGTACCAGATGGAGCTGCGACGACGAAGATACGAACCCGCAAAGTTGGCGTCACGAAACTGTCCAAAAATAGTTCAATTTAAACGTCAACTTGGTGGCCGATTTTCACATAGCAAACGACGGAATTAACGGGTGAAATTTGAGAGGGATGAAGGGGTATATACCGAGATTGTGACGGAGCAAAGAGTTCGTCGATCCAATGGTCAGATTTTCCAAAAAATCTGTACGAAGTCGCTGTCCCGGAGCGAACTTTCAGCCTTGATCCCGCGCGCGTCACGCCGGGATTCCATTCAAAATGCACGAATCGCCTAGACGGCGCGTCCCGGAGGACGTTGGCTGCCACGGGAGGGTACGGGGGTGTGCGCCCGGCCTGGGGGGGCTCGCTGGCGTGGGGGCGGCCGGCCATGCGGCGGCGGTGGCTGGGGCGGCGTGCGGCCAGCCAGCGCACTATGCTGCACTGTGCACTGCTGCCTCGCTGCTGCTGCCAAGGTGGCACAGCTGCTGCTGCTGCCGTTGTGGCGCGGCAGCGGGGCACGGTGAGCGGCGGTGTGCGGCTTGGTGACGAGTGGAGGTGGTGGTGATGGTGGTGATGTGTGGTGGTTGAGTTAGATGGTGATGATGATGAAGAAGAGGAGGAGAAAGGGGCTCGGCCATGGGGGAGTTGGTGAAGGTGATGAAGAAAAAATAAAGAAGAAAGAGAATGGAGGGGGAGTCGGCTGCTGGTGAGGGAGAGAGAAGTTGCTGTGTGGGTGTTAAGAATAAGAGGGAGAGAGAGTTTTGTTTGTGTGTGTGAGTGAATATAATAGGGAGGAGAGACAGAAGGAAGATATTAATGTGGGAGAGAGAGAGAGAATGAATAAAGAAAGGGGGGAAGTGGGCTGCTCGTACAGGAGGAGTGAGGTGATGGGGGGTGTAAGGTTTTAAATGTAGAGAGAGAGAGAGAGATACTTATATATTATATATGTATATATATACATATATATAAAAGAGAGAGAGAAATAGAGATATTTATATACAAAGGGAGATATTTAGAGTCGAGGAAAAAAAGAGGAAAATATCAACGAGGTGTATGGGCAGTCATGACAGGGGTTACACCAAATTGGGTTGGGTGTTGGGTCAAGTTGGTCAGGCTTGGGACCAAGATTTAATTAAAATAATAATTTAAACCAATTTAAAATCACGGATGAAATAGGAGCACAAGGGAGATCAATTCGGTAGCACGCAAGTGGCACGTGCACAGTAGGCTCGAAACAGGCCAGGGCCATATATTGGATCTACTGGATTGGACCGATGTCGGACCCGAAAATTAAATTGGAAGTTAAATCACGAATTACGGTAGACGATAAATTGGTCTAAATTGATCCAAAAGTTGCGCGAAGCAAATGGAGCACAAGGGAACAAGTTTGAGTGGGACACCATATATCAACATAAAGGTAATCTCGTCTACTACAAACTTCAAGAAGGAAGTTTCCAGAGACTGGCATCCCTGATGCTCTAGAATTCTAAGTCACGGTAAAGAGCATTAATGGTCAAAAATTAATTATATAGAAATGAATTATTGAAAATAATTCTTTAGAAAATTCAAAAAATAATTCAGGAAATTCAGGGGGCTTACACTCCCTCTTCACCTTCACCTGGTGATAACCTGACCTCAAATCAATCTTGGAGAACACCCGAGCTCCGCTCAACTGATCAAAGAGATCATCGATCTGCGGCAGTGGGTATCTGTTCTTAATCGTCAGGTTGTTAAGTGCCCTGTAGTCGATACACATCCGTACCGACCTATCCTTCTTGGGTACGAAAAGTACCGGTACACCCCAAGGTGAAGAACTCGATCGGATGAAGCCCTTGTCCTGCAACTCATCCACCTGCTTCTTCAGCTCCACCAATTCACTGTTGTTTACTCGATAGACATGCTGGGAATTCGATTCCGCGCCGGGAACCAAGTCTATCGAGAACTCTATATCCCTGTCCGGTGGAAGCCCTGGCAACTCCTCTGGAAATACGTCCATAAACTCTGCGATCAAGGGATGCGGAGCCACCTGCTCCTCAAGTGAAGCTCCACAGAAGACTCCACTGTCCTGCTCTGCCTGCCGCCGGGTGTACTCAAACTCTGGCTCTCCTGGCGCCCCAAACAAAAGTCTACCCCCTCGGCAATCAATGCGGGCGTGGTGTCTACTCAGCCAGTCCATACCTAATACAATGTCGTAGTTCGGTAGTGGCATGACGATTAAACTCACTCACAATTCTCGGCCTTCCAATATGACCCTCCGTCCTCTGCAAACATCACTCACAAGGATGACCCCACCCCCGATCGTGATCTTACAGGTCCTAGGCAATGGTTCAGAAACCAGACAGTGTCTAATAGCATACGATACTGACACAAAGCTGTGTGAAGCCCCGGAATCAAAGAGTACAAATGCTGGTAGGGAGTCAAGAAGAACCGAACCTGCTATCAGCTCTCCTACGGCCTCGGCATCCTCAGCCGCCATGGCAAAAGCTCGCCCCTGCTGTCCACCTCGTGCCTACTGCTGGTGCTGCTGGAACCACTACTACTGGGTCTGCAGGGCTGGTCCCCTCGGCTGACCTGCTGGAGCCTTGGCTGCCCCAGCTCCTCCTGGTATCGAACGTATCGACTCCACTGGACAATCTCGCATCGGGTGATCCGCTGATCCACACATCAAGCTTCTGCCAAGTCTCTTCCTGCACTCCTTCCACTTGTGCCCAGGCTTCTTGCAGAAAGTACAACTGATAGCCTGCTTCCTGGGTGCCGGCTGCCCGCTCTGCTGCTGATGCTGTACCTGCTGAAAAGGTGTATGACCCTGCTGCTGATACTGCTGAACTGGCCTCTGTGGCTGCTGATGCTGGAAGTGAGGCCTATTGGCCAGCCCATGACTATTGCTACCACCCTGGAAGTCACGACCCCTCTTCTGCTTCAACCCAAGGTCGTCTTCTGCCGCCATAGCCCTAAAAAATATCTTAACAAATGTAGCGTTCCGGTCGCTCTTAGTCAGCGACCGAACCTCTCTAATCAAGCCTCGACGAAACTTCCTCGCCTTCGTCTTTTCGGTCAAGTCATCTATAAACGGGCCAGTCTACAAAACTCTGCAGCATACTCAGCTACCGTCTGGTTCCCCTGAACCCGACCCTCGAACTGTGCCTCGATACCTCCCAAGGCCACATCAGGAAAGAACTGCTTCTTAAACAGCTCCTTGAACTGGGCCCAAGTCTGGCCCTCAACTCCCACCCTGGGATCTGTCTGATACCACGCACGGGCTAAGTCCTGCATCTGACTGCCCGCCGCCTCGATCTGGAGTCGAGTTGGTATCTCCGCTAGCCTGAATATCTCCTCGATATGCTCTATCCAGTCGTCGGCATAGTGGATGCCCTCTGTGCCCAAGAACTCTCTGGGATGCATCTTCTGGAAGTCTTGTATGTCCTTCTCCCTTCGACGGGGCTGCTGCTGGGTCCCCTGAGCTGTAATCATCTCAACTGTAGTACGAACCAGCTGGTGTGCCTCATCGATCCCCTGACGAAAATATGCAGTCTGCCTCGTCTGCTGCTGCTGGTGGGACTCCAGAATCCTCTCCACGAAGGAGAAGAGATGTGCAGCATCTACCATCCCCGCAGGCGGAGGCTGCTGCGGTAGAAGGATCTCAGGAATCACAATGCTCGGCCTCCTAACTGGTGGAGGTGCTCCTCCAAAAGTGGCAGAAACACTGACTCCTGAGGGCTGCACTGGCCCTGTGGCACCGGGAGCTGGCTGCTGCTGAGGTCGAGAGGTGCTAGACCCCTCTCCAGCGTCTCCCAGTCCAGGGCGATACGATCTCGTCTCAACCATCCTGGAGACATAGATCAAACAAGAAACAATTACTGAGAATGAATCGTAATATCAAAGGAGGACAGTTTAAATTTCTAAGGAAGACAATAAGCAGCAAATAGATATACAGAATCTGATAAGGAGTTTTTCTAGTGTGATTGAGTACCTTTAAAAAATATACTAACTCCTACTGCAGGCTGCAGCGATATTCTAGTTCGAATACCACTACATTTCTAACCTAGACCTGTATGGGCCACCACTAAAAATGTGTCATGACCCGTACCCTAGAGTAAGGGCACGAGACGTGGGTACGTCCAGCCTACGTCGCAGTGTCGGCGATAGAACGTTGTCCTAGGTCACAACATCTAACAGTTTAAGGTAATAACAGTTATACTCCCCGAATGGGGGTGACATAACAGAATATATCTCAATCACAACTAAGGTAGAACAGGATAAAGATAGATAGAATGATAGATAATATGCAGAATGAAAACACAGAGATACAATCCAGAATTCGATGTGTCTAAAATAAGTACATATCCTAAAGTCTAAAAATCCATATACAGTAATCCAGAAAAGTAAAGACATCCTAATCTAAGGGAGTGTCATCTACTGCTAGTGGATCCTGCTGCTGGTCCAAGTCCAAGCACTCATCTAATGTAGCACCGTAGTAGGTAGGGCAAAATGTCTCAGCCTCGTCCTCTGTAAAATTTTCAACAGGTCCAGTCAGGACAGGAGCGAGCACAGTACATCAAAACAAATCATAGCAGGTGAGGATATATAATCATGCTAGAGAGTAAGATACAAGATACTGAAAGAATAACATGATAAAAAGGAAGACTGTAAATAAATAGCTACATTATATAGAGAACTAACAGTGTCTAGTGATCCAGAGCACAAGATGGTTATCTAAACGGTACGATGTTGTACACGAGTAATCTACAGAGGTTGTACACGAGTAATCTACTGGATTGAATACATAACCACTTCTACTCCCACGCCCCAATCAATACACAAGGATCTAGTTAAGTTATGTTATTGTACACGAAGTATAGTCCTACACGCAGTATAGTCGTACACGAAGATCATGTGAATACATGAATATACACGATTTCACACGATTTGTACACGAATGTCACAAATACAAGGAGTACACGATGCTCACGATAAAGTACACGAACACGAATACCCGATGTATCCGCTAAGGGGATAACATCGCACAACAAGATCCATATAGTACTAATCCGTGTTTCCAACGTGTCAGCATCATGTAAAGTAATCTAAAGCAGGAATATACTCCTAATGCAGGATATAAAATGATCAGAGAATGTACTCGCCTGTATCCTGAGAATCTGGAGAATATATACTGTTCGAGGAGTGGTGTCTGTCTCCTATAGAACAGTTCGAGTCACTATGAGTCTAAAATGATAATAAGATGCAAGTTAATGTATTCTACATGAATCTAGGTCAATCTAGACCAAAGTCAACTCTTGGTCAACTCTGGACAACCCTAGAAGTCAAACTAGGTCAACCAAGTCAAACCTAAGTCAAACAAGTCTATACTAGTCTAACTAGTCTATTCTAGGTCTAACCAGGCTATACAAGTCTAACTAAACTCTATACTGACAAGCAGATACATCCATAGGCTAAGAGCCCTAGTCTAGGCTATTAGGCAATACTATGCCTAAACCAACCTACAAATCACATAACCACATGTCAATATATAAATCTAATATATATACACATATTGATATAGCTATATAATATAATATAGAATACACATATATTATAGGCTACCTATGATATATATCACACATACATTATATGTCAAATATATATATTAGTACACACACATTGACATATTATATAGGATACCTATATTTATATACATCTCAATACATATATATACACGTATGTATAGAGAATAGGAAACACATGTATGTTCAAGTGTGTGTGTGTCATGAGAGTGAGGAAACAATGTGTATGTGTGTGATGTGCTAGTGAGACTTGAGAGTGTGAGGATGTACATTACAAAATAGTGTGGCAGTCCAAAGAATAGGGAATTACACTTGTGTTCATGTGTCAATGCAACAGTGTCATGGCAATGGGGATAACACCCTGAAATCAGTTACTAGTTAATAGGAATCAGTGTTCTTGGCATAATTGGAAACAAACAGTGAAGTTTACAGAGAACCATTAGTGGCTTAGGAAAACAGTTCATGTTATCAAGAGTACATCACTCTATTTCAGTTAATAGATGGAATGAGTTAATATCAGGAAAAAAAAATAGGAATTCAGTTTAACTATCGTTCAACAGTTATATAAAACAAACATCAATTAGGAAATCTGGAAAATGGTGAACAGGGAATCAGTCCAATGAATGAATCATTCATTCAAATCTCAGTTAAATTAAAGAGGGAAAAACAAGGAAGAATCATTCAGGTATTGGAAAAAACCAATCTCAGTTTCAGTATTTTCGAAATCCAATCCACCAATTGTCAAAATCACATTCACAACCTAAAAGCCAAATTCAAATTGTAGCATGAACTAAACATGAACAATGACCTGTGGGTAACATGCAATCAGGGAAAAAACAGCATCAATAGGAATAGAATTTAAAAGTTCAGGAACCTGAAAACAGTGTATAAGTATCCTGTCAACCCATATGTCAAATCCCATTTACAAACCAAAAGCCAACTTCGAATTGAAACATGAAACTAAACATGAACAATAACATGTGGGGATATTTAGCAGTGAGACACATCTCTAAAACTAGAATTAAAAGTTAGGAAAAAATTTGGAAATCCCCAAGTATCAGACAGTATCAGTAACATGCAGTTCAACCCAATTCGAACCAAAATTCACATTGAAACCTAATCTAATATGTAAACTAAATCTAACATAGTTTATACATTATAATTAGGATCTAATTAGCAAATTAAAACATGAATTAAACTAATAAAACTAAATTAAATACAGTGAACCAAAACACACTGATATACGTACAGTGCACGCACGATTCCGTGTCCGACCCGACACGAGGGGTCGTGCAACTTGACACACATGGTGTCAGTGGTTGCCCCTTAGTGTGTGTCAAGTTTCACGTGTCGACGTGTCGTGTCCTACTCGCAAATAGCCCCGAGTAGCAGGGCAGCTACAGTGCCCGTGCGCGCGCGCCCACACCCGCGTGTTCACGTGTCTGTAGCGACTCGACAAGACACCAAAACATGCTCAGTACAGTGGAAACACATAAGCAAGGTCAAAACCCTAATTCCTATTTAATTACATTTCAGAAATTCAATCGAAATGCCCTTTGGGGCATTTCATCAAACACATATGCACATGGACTGATACGTCTCCGATACGGACACGAACAGGACTCAAAACCTAGGGTTGCTAGTCCTACAGTTAGGTTAGGCCTAGGGCATCCTAGATATGCAATAAAAATAGTATTTACAATAGGTTTTGAAGGAGTTACCTATAGGTGTCAAATCCTCAATAAAACTCCAAAGAGGGGTGTTTCCTCTGATAGCCAAACTTCTCCAAATTGTCCAAACTCTGAAATATTCTTACATAAACAGCAAGAACAGAAGAATTATAACCTAATGCAATTGGTTTGGGTGGAAAAGGAATTAAATAGAAATTTCTATAAATTAAAGAAGATGGAGACTAACCTCTTTCTAAAACCTTGTAAATATTTCTAAGGAGACTAGCCCTAATTTCTAGGAGGGATTAAATAGAGGGGGGGAAAGACCTTAGTGGCCGGCCATGGGCTGGATTGGGCTAAAATCACTAATCATGACTTGTGAAATCACAAGCCATTTCTATTCAAATCAAATCCTAATTTTCCCAAATAAATTCTAATAGGTTTGATTTCACTAACTTAGGTCAAGCTAGGGTTTCCTAACCTAACCAAATAGTCATAACCTAGGTTAGCCTCTAGGACAGTCTCCAAGTCAACATTAGTCAAAGTCAAAACTAGCACCAAATCAAAAATGCTAAAAATCACTTAAAAATTCTAATAAATATAATTAATACTAATAATTCCAAAATAATTCCAAAATTTTAAAAATGACCAAAATACCCTCAAGCTAGAAAAGAGGTAGTGACATTAGCTGCGGTTTATGTCTTGCTTCTTTTGGACATCGATGTAATCTCTTTCCTTTTGTCTGAATGAAATGATAGAGAACTTTTTTTGGCTTGCTCATGATATGTAGTCATGTGAATGTAACTGATTTTGAACAGGATACATTCGCTCTGTTCTTTGCTTGTAGTAGTTGTCCCAATGGGAGACCTTTTGTGGACCTATTATCCTTGGTGTATCCCTGGAGTTTTTTTTGGTACAGATAATAAGTCGAGAGAGAACCAACATATTTACTCAGAGGTAATGAGGACATGGAAAATATGAGGGTTTCTTCGATGGAGCCTTCCTACTCAGAGGTAATGAGGACGTGGTAGGAGTGGGCTCCATGAAGGGGTACATAGAACGACTCAGAGGTAATGAGGACATGGAAGTTATATGTAGAGGGGTGATTTATTTTTGGCGGAAGTGAGACGACTCAGAGGTAACATCGACGTAGTCGTTTTAGGAATTTTATGGATCTGTTACCCTTTTTGTGCACTAAGAGTGCGGGTAGTGGATCTTGAGGGAGGAGCTCTTTCAGAAGAATAAGTTCAGAGGTATGGTCATACATGACTTACTACCTAAAAGATAACCGAAATATAAGTTCAGAGGCACCTGCGGGTACATGACTCCGCAATCTAGGATATTTGGAGGAAAAGCGTGAGTTCAGGAGTACCAAAGAGTATATGACTCGTCATTCTGGACGATTTGTAGTCAGGATGTGAGTCTAGCGGTACCAGCGGGTAGATAACTCAATCATCTGGGATTTTGTGAATGTGAGTTCAGCGGCACCAGCGGGTACATAACTCAATAATCTGGGATTTGGAGAATATCGTTTAGACATAATATTTCTTCGGGAACTTACCGTTGACGGACAACATGAGTAAGTCTCCATTTTGTTTTGCGAGGCGGTAAGCACGTTGGAGAATACAGCCTCAATGATAAATGGACCTTCCCACTTTGGCTGGAATTTTCGGCGGTTTTGTGAGTCATAACCATCGGCCTCCGAACTGCCAGAACGAGATCGCCCACTTGGAATGTTCTAATTTTAACCTTTTTGTTGAAGGCGTCGGAGATGCGTGCTTGGTATAGCTCGATTCGTTGCTGAGCCAATAGGCACTTTTTATCTAAGGCCTCCAACTATTATAGCCGGCGACGGTAGTTATCGTCCGTCGTCAATTAGTAAGTAAGAGCAACGCGAAGCGAGGGTATTTGAGTCTCTAATGGGAGAACTGCCTCACTCCCGTACATCAGGGAGAATAGTGTGTTTCCAGTGGCCGTTCGGACTGTAGTACGTATGCCCATAAGCATTCACCAAGCTTCTCGTTCCAGTCGCGTTTGTTGGACGACACAAACTTCTTGAGCAACTTGATGATGGTTTTGTTGATTGCTTTTGCCAACCCATTCGCTGTCGGATTGTATGGCGTTGAAGCAATATTCTGAATTCGATGCTTGTCGTAAAACCGATAGAAGGTACGGCTTGCGAACTGCGGACCATTATCATGGATGATCCTTCGGGGCAGTCCAAAGCGATAAATGATATGATGCTTGAGGAAGCTGATCATGTTTGAAGTCTTTACTTTTGTAAGTGGAACAGCTTTCGCCATTTGGAGAAGTAATCCTGATTGCGAGTATGAAACAATGTCCTCGGAAAGAAGGTGGAGTGATCGGACCGATGATATCCATTCCCCATGCTTCGAATGGCCAGGACGCCACTGTCGGATGTAGAAATTCGGATGGCTGGTATGAAGTCTGCATGGACTTGGCAGGCTTTGCACTTTCTTGCACAGTCTATCGCATCCGCTAACATCGAGGGCCAGTAGTAGTCCATTCGGCAAAGATGGTCTTGCAATTTTGGGCCAGGCTGATGGGCCCCGCAGACACCGTCATGGGCTTCGCGTACGGCTTCTTTGGCTTCTGCGTTTGACAGACATCGAAGCAATAATCCATCGAAGGATCGGCGATACAGCATTTTCGTCTCTGTATCGTAGAAGAATCTGAGAGAACGCCTTCTGATAGGGGTGGCTTCCTTTGGGTTCTCGGGCAGGATGTCGTAGACTACAAAGTCAATGAATGGTTATCTCCAGTCTGGTACTTCGTCGATCGTCTGAGCGGAATAACTCGCCACGAATTGAACGTTGTTCTTGGGACAGACCAGTTCATGGCCTATCACATCCACCGATTGATGAGCATAGTTCGGAACAGCTAGGGAAGCGGCAAGGCCAACTAAGGCATCGGCTTTAATATTTTGGAGTCTGGGGACGTGTTCGATGAAGAACCCTTCAAATGACGAGATGATATTGATCGCTATTTGGTGATAGGGGATCATGTCTTTATGGCGAACTTCGTATGAACCCCGGATCTGATTGACGATTAACTGCGAATCGCCGTATGCTTCAAGATATTCTACCTGCATCTCTTGCAAGTTGGAGGCCAATGACTAAAGCGTTGTACTCGGCCACATTGTTAGAGAAGGGCTCTGTGAGGGAGTAAGCGATTGAACACCAGTCCGGAAGGAGAAATTAGCATCACTCCGACTCCGACGATGATGTTGCCCTTGGGTCCGGTCCTCGAAGCACCGTCAAAGAACATTCGCCATATATCATCGTGAGAGGTCGCATGCGAGTCGGCGACCTCATCTGGGATTTCTTCGTATATTCTGGCCGACTCGGAGCCTGGGTGGGCTGCTAAAAAGTCTGCTAGAGCTTGACCTTTAACAGCCTTTTACGGGACGAAGATCATATGGTAGAGGGACAGTAATATTGCCCATGTAGCGAGGCGAGAGCTGAGTGCCCCTGGTTTCGTCATGAGGACCCTGAGGGGGTTGACTCGTAATATCACATGTATGGTTTACCCCGTGACATAGTATCGCGTCTTTTGAATGGCGAACACCAGGGCGAGGTATTCTTTCTCTACGGCGGTATATCGGTGCTCTGGCCCGATCATCATTCGGCTGAGGTAATAAATAGCTTGCTCATAGCCTACATCATTGTTTTGTGCTAGCAGAGCACCGAAGGAATGCTCAATTGCTCGTACATAGAAGGAATAGTTTTCCAGCAACCGGGGCTACCAGGACTGGAGGCTTCGACAAATATTCTTTGATGCTGTCGAAGGCACGCTGACATTCTTCATCCCATACGAATGAGACGCCCTTCTTCATGAGATGGGTGAATGGCTGACATCGCCCGGAGAGATTGGAGATAAACCTCCTGATGTAAGCTAACCTCCCTTGAAGGCCTCGGAGTTCTCGAAGATTTCTCGGGGGTCCATCTCCATGATTGCCTTCATCTTCTCAAGGTCTACGTGGATAGCCTGGGAGGTGATGATAAACCTAAGAACTTCCCGCTGGATACACCCAAGAAGGATTTCGTGGGATTCATTTTCAAATTGTTTGCTCGCATTAGGTCGAACACTATCCTTAGATCATGCAGATGATCTTCCTTAGAGCGGCTTTTGACGGCAATGTCCTCAACATAGCATTCCACTATTTTGCGCAAGTGGTCTCTAAAGTTGATGCTCATAACTCTCTGATAGGTGGCGCTAGCATTTTTTAAATCGAAAGGCATCACTATGTAGCAGAACGTGCCTATTGGTGTTCGGAATGATGTATGCTTTTCGTCGTCGGGAGACATCTTAATTTGGTTGTACCTCGAAAGCCATCCATAAACGACATACGTTCGAAGCCGCAGGTGTTGTCAATTATGATGTCTGTGATAGGGAGGGGGAACTTATCTTTAGGATACGCCTCGTTCAGATTGCGGAAGTCGATGCAGATTCGAATCTTTCCATTCTTCTTGAGGACCGGTACTATGTTGGCAACCCAGTCCGGATGTTGTTCCTCATGAATGAAGCCGCTGGCTATCAGTTTGTTGACTTCGGCTTCGATCGCATCCATAATACCTGGGCGGAAGCGTCGTTGCTGTTGTTTGACTGGCTTTGCATCTGGCCGAATGTTGAGCTTGTGAAGAGCAACATCGGGATTTAGCCCTGGCATGTCTTCATAGTTCCAGGCGAACACGTCGATATATTCTTTGACGAGTTCTAGTAGCGATTCTCGCTCTTCGTCTGTCAGGCTTTTATTAACGAAGACTGGTTTTGGAGAAGAGTCGTTGCTTAGATCCACTTGCATGACCTCATCTTCAGTAGGGGGCTCTTTTTGTTCAAACCGCTTCTCCTATTGCGCATCTAGCTGTTGGGCCCACGGCTCAAATTCGAGGAGTTCAAGAAAGTCTTCACTTTCTTCGTAAGCATCGACAAATGTCATATTAACAGACAAGACTTGCCTGAATACATCCCTGATGCTGATATCCGAATCAGAAGTTGGTGATCCGGTTGAGTGTGAATGCCAGTCGCATTCCTCATCTGAGCTTTCAGGGGTCGTTGCAGGCGTAACATATCCCAGTCTGTATCGGGTCTTGTTGTAGTTGTCCTGTGGTTTGCCAGCCGGGATCGGCGACTTTAGAGGTAATCTTCGACCAGTGCTGTAGTTCAAACCTGGCGTAGTCTCCAG
Organism: Iris pallida; assembly: GCA_029216955.1. Taxonomy (NCBI): domain Eukaryota; kingdom Viridiplantae; phylum Streptophyta; class Magnoliopsida; order Asparagales; family Iridaceae; genus Iris; species Iris pallida. The sequence continues at coordinate 16,135 of JANAVB010035394.1, read as the reverse complement.
ATCATACCCCTGTTTCTGCATGAGGTATTTGGATTGGGGGCTATATAGATATAGAGGCAGTCTTCCGGCGTCCGATTCGAGATTGACTTCTTCTATGATGAAGGGCTGTGGATTATTCTTCCGACCGAAGATGATTGGATGGTCTCCTCCCTCGATTATGCGGTAAGCGTCTTCCACGGGAGTGAGTTGATTTGCGGTGTAAACATTTGTCACCTGTGTATGTAGGTGAGTACCTATACCGTGTTCCATAGCATACATTGTACAAAGCTTATTAAGCTCGATGTAGTTCAAAGATAACCCTTTATTAATGAAGTAAGGTATCTTTTCTAACGGGATTTGTCACGACCCGCACCCACCAGGAGGGTACGAGTACGTAACAGCGCCCAGCCTACGCCGCAGTGTCGGCGGTAGAACGCTGTTCTAGTCATGAACTATAACTACATAACATGAATATACTCTCCAAAAGGAGGCCAACACAGAGGTACAACTCAATCATAATCTAAGGCAGAATGTAGCACGATGGAAATAGATAAGAAATCCTCAACTGAGGTACAGCAGAAATAAATAACCAGTCTCAACATCTATAAAATATACAACTCTGAAAATAAAGACAACAGTTAGACATGAAAAGAAATGACAGTCTAAGCTATCTACACTATACAAGGTATCATCCTGAGCAGTTGCCTGAACCTCCCCAGGGGTCCAGGTCGCGAGTGTCAACTAGGCAAACTTCAAGTAAGGGTGCAGGGTTCCTCATCATCCTCTGTAAAATTTTTAACAGGTCCAGTCAGGACTGGAGCGAGCACAAAACATCTCACGCAGTTCATATCATGTTAGGAAATATAAAGCATGCAATAGAGTAAGGTACATGAAACGCTGAAAGAAGAATGTGTATAAAACAACAGAGATTTGATAAGGGAAAATATCTATATATGATAAGTAAGAACTGTAAGCAACATGTGATTTAGAGCACAATATGGTTATGTAAACGGGTTAGATTATAATAAAATAGGACTCCTTTGTACGTGGGTGTACAATGGACATATACAATTTCTTATACAATAGGATTGATCACATAACCATTTTTACTCTCCCTCCCCAATCAATACACAAGGATCCAATTCAGTTACGTTACCTTATACAATGGCTTGTATAATGGCTCAATGTGATAATGAGAGTACAATATGCACAATGAGTGTACAATGATAAGGGTATTCAATAAATATAATATGTAAGTGAAACGCACATCACAATATGTATTTAGTGAATACAAGGAGATAACATCTCAGAAGAAGATCCGTATAGTACCAATCCGTGATAACAACGTGTCAGCATCAAGTACAATAATCTAGAGCAAGAATGTAAATCCAAACAAGTATGAAACGGTCAGAGAATGTACTCGCCTGATAACTAAATATCCGAAGAGGGTGTACTGCCTGAGGAGAGGTGTCTGTCTCCTAATCAGAGCAACACAAGTCAAGATGTACACAGGGAATGATAAATATAATCTACAATGCATCTGCATGCTGTCTAGGTCAAACTAGACTAAAGTCAATACTTGGTCAACTCCAGTCAACTAGACTAGTCAAACTAGGTCAACTAGGTCAAATCCTAGCCCAACAAGTCTAATAAGTCTCACTTGGCCTAACCAAGCCTAGTCTAGCAATCACACACCCATCACAAGGCTATACAAGCCAAACACAAGCCATCACATTCAATATTATACATAAGAGAAAGGAAGCTAACATATAAAGCTATGTGTGTGTGAACATGGTGGTGTACATGAAAAGAGAATTCAACACTAGGCCCTATATCACATATATGTATATATAACTATAGGAAAACTCTATTTACCACATTAACACATTTAGCCATGTATAGTGTATATATATATATATAGAGAGAGAGAGAAGAGCATGTGTATGTGTTCATGGGGTGTGTGTGTGTGTCATGAAAGTGCACAAGAACATGTGTGTGTTATCATGGAATGAGTGTTAGGCAATGTGTGAGTGAGAGTGTCAATGAGTGAGGGTGTGAGGGTTATTAGTGTAGTGTGCATTGTGTGTGGAGTGATAGTGAGGCATGACAGTTGTGTAGCAAAGTGTCAATAGGAAGTTAACATTCACATATATGAGTTCTCATGTATCTCTTATTTAGTGAAACAAAACTAAATTCCAGTTTTATTCCTAACAAGGCTACATATGACATCTATTATTACATTACATTCATGCTTGCATTCATTCATCATTCATTTATTCTCTTGCACCACTATATGCACCATACATTACATACTATGGAACCTACATATTTTACAAGCCATACTTATACATGCTTACATTAGATAGGATACTTACACCTTAACATCATTTATTTAAACATTTACTCATGCTTGCATTCTCTATTTAATTACATAATGTATATACATTAACATGGGTTAAAATCAAATAGAACATTATATTACACACAAGGGTGCACAAAATGCATATGCCGAATAGTAACTCCTACTAATAATCAATACTGTACCATCTCAGCATGAATTAAAATCTAGGGTTAAAGTATGTTATATATCTATGTGTTAGCTTTCCGAAACTTCAAACGGATCGCGTTTTCATTTTCGGAAACTCCCGGAATCGCGAAAACACTGAGAATGCGTTTGTCTTTCGTACAACTGACACTCAAATAATTCTCCAAAAGTTATAGAAAGAATTTGGCTTATTAAAATAAATATTTGGAAAGCTAACTTCGATACGGTTCTTTTAAAAAATATAGGAGATTAAACCGAGCTTTGAGCTAGAAGTTATGATATTTCTAAGTCAGGGCTGAAATTAAAAACGTGGATAAAAATCATAACGGATTTGGGTAGTTTGAGACAAAAGAACACAAGTATATAACATAATATATCAAGAACTCACTCTCTACACTAATATATATATATGAGACACTATAGAACACATCTCCAATACAAAAATATGAGTTTAAACATGTAATAATTTATTCATACATAACAACAACACATAGTGTGTCCAAATTTGGGATTTTCCCACATGGACACAACCACAACACAAAGGACACTCCTATGACCTCCAAATAGACACAAAATGGACACAAATGGAGATACAACCATGAGGGTCATTCCTATGGGTTCAAAATAGACCTATATGCATGAGGAAATGAAAAGGAGAAGGAATTTATACCTTCCGGTAGATCGAATCGAAGAAAAGCCTTCCCGGAGCGACACCGACACGTAGAGATTCCAAAAGGACACGAACGAGCTCCGAATCGTCCCAAACTTGGGTAGCTTCCTCCTTGGCTAGAATGGAGAAGGAAAGAAGAAGATTTGGTGGCGAAATGGAAGGATTTGGTGGAGAAATTGCAAGGGATTGCTCTCTAGAAATTTGGGGAAGAACAAGAGAGAGAGTGTGGATGAGAATAATGAAATGAACTTGAGCCTATCCTCTCCCAAAGTGGCTGGCCATATGGGGCTATTTGTCCTATTATGGTAAGGTCCAAAATGCCCCCACTAACCTATTCTATGAGTATTAGGAAAGGGCTAATTGGTTGGGGCTAAATTAGTCATTCTAAAGTCTCTAATCACACTAACTTTATCCATAATAATTAGTCTAACCTCTAACTAAAATATTTCTATCATGTGGACTAAATTTAATATCATGTGGGCCATGCCTAACTATGTGTGGGTCCCACTAGAGTCAAACTACCCCCGGGTCCCCGTTTTAAGTCGGATTGAGTTGAAATTCGAACCCGACTCAAATAACCCCAAAACAATATCATAAATAATAAAATGATATCAAAATAATTTAAAGAGGTCAAATACAAAAATATCCTTAGGCCAAAAATGACATTAAATATCATAATCACATGGTTAGGCTCTAGGTCAAACAGTCTCTAGGGATTCACTAGCAAAACGTCAAAACCACAAGTCATGAATTTAAATAGTTTAAAATAATTTAAAAATCACTAAAAATTATAATATAAAATAATTATCAATAAATAATTATAATTACAAAATTTCAAAATTAGCCTCATCTGGAAAATTGGGTGTTACAATCCTACCCACCTTATAAAAATTTTGTCCTCGAAATTAAGATGATCGCACCCCTTCTAGGTCAAACATAGTCAAGGGTCAATCACTAGTCAATTTCTCAACATCCAAGTACTTGGTCATCAACTGGTCAACTTCTTAGGGTTTTACCTATGCTAAATATTTAGGTGTTGGCAACTAGAATTTAGCAAAAGAGAAACTCTATAATAGGCTAGCTCTTAACTTCCCAATCCTATCAAGTCACCTTTAACTAAATACCAACAAGCTAAGCACATGAATACCAAATACCACATATATATATATATATATATATATATATATATATATGCTCAAGAACAACAACCCATCACATATATCCTAAGTATATTATCTATATATATACATAACTGAACAACCAAGGGTTAAGGCAGACTAAACTTATAAGGGTCTGAAACAATGCTTAGAACTAGGCTAAGGATGAATGGTCTGAATCAAGGGGACATGGTATCTAGTGAAGGGTCTGCACACTGCCTATAAAGGTGATCAACATAAAGGAACTCAACACGAAGAGAACTTAACTAAAATGGAAAACTGAACCAAGTATAGGCTAAACAACATGTTTATAACCCTATACAACAATGGCCTATAGATACCAACTAACCTATATCCCATATGCCATATCATCTACAATCTATCTATACAAATAGACATCTCGGTCTTAGGTGAAACTACAACTATACTCAAAGGCAGGCTCTGGTCATGGGTGCCTCACAGGAAACGGTAGGGGAAAGTAGTAATAATCATCAAGGCTGTAAGGCATACTAACACCCTATGTGTAACTGGTTGGTATTATAGATAACAGGAGAATTATCTGCAATGGGTTGCTATTCTAACACCAATACTAACTATCACCTCTAGGGTACAGACACTCTACAAGTCATCATACCATTATACTATGAAGGAACTACCTATGAATAAGCTCTACAAAACTAAATATCCCTACTCCTAAGTCATTTATAACAATCAAAATGGTATGATATTTAAATCTTCTCAAGATACAATCTGTTAATCATATGCGTCTGTCCAAAATTATGTTGTCCGGAGTCTTCATCATGCTAGTGAGCAAGGCTACGATAATCACAGAGTCCTTGACTAAGGTACGTACCTCTAGGTTCAAGGTATTTAAAATTTTCGTACTGTCGCATGCGACGGCGAAAACCATAAATTCCCATACCCAAGAATACATCCAAAATCTGACTACATGTCCTCACTATGCCAACTAACACGACTATCGAGGAATCTAGATCCCATGATTTAGGTGACCTAGCCCATATGATTTTCTCAGAAGAAAAAAACACAACAAAAGAGTAACATGACAAAAATAAATCAATCAACAAGGAACAGATGGAATTGGATTTCAAGGTAATTATAAAAGACAATTGCGGAATGGAATTGAGAAGAACGGAACTTGCAGCAAGTTCTCCAACGGTCTGTGCATCCTCGACTGTCCTGACGATGGCTCGCCCTGCTGGTTTTTCTGGTCTGCTGCTGATGCTGCATGAATCACCGCTGCTGAGAGAATCAGAAATGACGGGAGAAAATCTCTGTACAGATAGAGGTGCACCTCTAATGTAGCAGAAATGCCAACCTGAGTCGGTACAACAGGAGCTTCGATCTCAAGCCCTGATGAACAGGACGAGAGGTGGCCAGCCTCTCGATAGTATTCCCCGAACCGAAGCGATGAGATCGTGTCTTCATAACCATCATGAAAACTGATCAAACAAGAAGCAATTTCTGAGAATGAAGCGAAAAATTTAAAGGAGGACAGTTTATATTCAAGGGAAGTCAATAAGCAACAATTTTTGACAAAAATGAATCTGATTAAGAGTTTTTCCTAATGTGATTGAGTACCTCCAAAATATCCTAATCCTACTGCAGGCTGTAGTGATACTCTAGTTCGAATACCACTACATAAACTCGACCTGCATGGGCCACCACTAAAAATATGTCACGACCCGCACCCACCGGAAGGGTACGAGTACGTAACAGCGCCCAGCCTACGCCGCAGTGTCGGCGGTAGAACGCTGTTCTAGGTCATGAACTATAACTACATAACATGAATATACTCTCCAAAAGGAGGCCAACACAGAGGTACAACTCAATCACAATCTAAGGCAGAATGTAGCACGATGGAAATAGATAAGAAATTCTCAACTGAGGTACAGCAGAAATAAATAACAAGTCTCAACATCTATAAAATATACAACTCTGAAAATAAAGACAACAGTTAGACATGAAAAGAAAGGACAGTCTAAGCTATCTACACTATATAAGGTATCATCCTGAGCAGCTGCCTGAACCTCCCCAGGGGTCCAGGTCGCGAGTGTCAACTAGGCAAACTCCAAGTAAGGGTGCAGGGTTCCTCATCATCCTCTGTAAAAATTTTAACAGGTCCAGTCAGGAAAGAGCGAGCAAAACATCTCACGTAGTTCATATCATATTAGGAAATATAATACAATAGAGTAAGGTACATGAAACGCTGAAAGAAGAATGTATATAAAACAACAGAGATTTGATAATGGAAAATATCTATATATGATAAGTAAGAACTGTAAGCAACATGTATTTAGAGCACAATATGGTTATGTAAACGGGTTAGGTTATACAATAAAATGGGACTCCTTTGTACGTGGGTGTACAATGGACATATACAATTTCTTATACAATAGGATTGATCACATAACCATTTTTACTCTTCCTCCCCAATCAATACACAAGGATCCAATTCAGTTACGTTACCTTATACAATGGCTTGTACAATGGCTTGTACAATGGCTTGTACAATGGCTTGTACAATGGCTCAATATGATAATGAGAGTACAATATGCATAATGAGTATACAATGATAAGGGTATTCAATAAATACAATATGTAAGTAAACGCACATCACAATATGTATTTAGTGAATACAAGGAGATAACATCTCAGAAGAAGATCCGTATAGTACCAATCCGTGATAACAACGTGTCAGCATCAAGTACAATAATCTAGAGCAAGAATGTAAATCCAGACAAGTATGAAACGGTCAGAGAATGTACTCGCCTGATAACTAAATATCCGAAGAGGTGTACTGCCTGAGGAGAGGTGTCTGTCTCCTAATCAGAGCAACACAAGTCAAGATACACAGGGAATGATAAATATAATCTACAATGCATCTGCGTGCTGTTTAGGTCAAACTAGACTAAAGTCAACACTTGGTCAACTCCAGTCAACTAGACTAGTCAAACTAGGTCAACTAGGTCAAATCCTAGTCCAACAAGTCTAATAAGTCTCACTTGGCCTAACCAAGCCTAGTTAGCAATCACACACCCATCACAAGGCTATACAAGCCAAACACAAGCCATCACATTCAATATTATACATAAGAGAAAGGAAGCTAACATATAAAGCTATGTGTGTGTGTGAACATGGAGGTGTACATGAAAAGAGAATTCAACACTAGGCCCTATATCACATATATGTATATATAACTATAGGAAAACTCTATTTATCACATTAACACATTTAGCCATGTATAATATATATATATAGAGAGAGAGAGAAGAGCATGTGTATGTGTTCATGGGGGTGTGTGTGTCATGAAAGTGCACAAGAACATATGTGTGTTATCATAGAATGAGTGTTAGGCAATGTGTGAGTGAGAGTGTCAATGAGTGAGGGTATGAGGGTTATATAGTGTATTGTGCATTGTGTGTGGAGTGATAGTGAGGCATGACAGTTGTGTAGCAAAGTGTCAATAGGAAGTTAACATTCACATATATGAGTTCTCATGCATCTCTTATTTAGTGAAACAAAACTAAATTCCAGTTTTATTCCTAACAAGGCTACATATATTACATCTATTATTACATTACATTTATTCTTGCATTCATTCATCATTCATTTATTCTCTTGCACCACTATATGCACCATACATTACATACTATGGAACCTACATATTCATTACAAGCCATACTTATACATGCTTACATTAGATAGGATACTTACACCTCATACATCATTTATTTAAACATTTACTCATGCTTGCATTCTCTATTTAATTACATAATGTATATACATTAATATGGGTTAAAATCAAATAGAATTATATTACACACAAGGATGCACAAAATGCATATGTCGAATAGTAACTCCTACTAATAATCAATACTGTACCATCTCAGCATGAATTAAAATCTAGGATTAAAGTATGTTATATATCTATGTGTTAGCTTTCCGAAACTTCAAACGGATCGCATTTTCGTTTCCGGAAACTCCCGGAATCGCGAAAACACCGAGAACGCGTTTGTCTTTCGTACAGCTGACACTCAAATAATTCTTTAAAAAGTTACAGGAAGAATTTGGCTTATTAAAATATATTTGGAAAGCTAACTTCGATACGGTACTTTTAAAAAAAATAGGATTAAACCGAGCTTTGAGCTAGAAGTTATGTCATTTCTAAGTTAGGGCTGAAATTAAAAACGTGGATAAAAATCATGACGGATTTGGGTAGTTTGAGACAAAAGAACACAAGTATATAACATAATATATCAAGAACTCACTCTCCACACTAATATATATATATGAGACACTATAGAACACATCTCCAATACAAAAATATGAGATTAAACCTGTAATAATTCATTCATACATAACAACAACACATAGTGTGTTCAAATTTGGGATTTTCCCACATGGACCCAACCACAACACAAAGGACACTCGTATGACCTCCAAATAGACACAAAATGGACACAAATGAAGATACAACCATGGGGTCATTCCTATGGGTTCAAAATAGACCTATATGCATGAGAAAATGAAAAGGAGAATGGATTTATACCTCCCGATAGATCGAATCGAAGAAAAGCCTTCCCGGAGCGACACCGACACGTAGAGATTCCAAAAGGACACGAACGAGCTCCGAATCCTCCCAAACTTGGGTAGCTTCCTCCTTGGCTAGAATGGAGAAGAAAAAAAGAAGATTTGGTGGCAAATGAAAGGATTTGGTGGAGAAATTGCTAGGAATTGCTCTCTAGAAATTTGGGGAAGAACAAGAGAGAGAGTGTGGATGAGAATAATGAAATGAACTTGAGCCTATCCTCTCCCAAAGTGGCTGGCCATATGGGGCTATTTGTCCTATTATGGTAAGGTCCAAAATGCCCCCACTAACCTATTCTATGAGTATTAGAAAGGGCTAATTAGTTGGGGCTAAATTAGTCATTCTAAAGTCTCTAATCACACTAACCTTATCCATAATAATTAGTCTAACCTCTAACTAAAATATTTCTATCATGTGGACTAAATTTAATATCATGTGGGCCATGCCTAACTAGTGTGTGGGTCCCACTAGAGTCAAACTACCCCCGGGTCCCCGTTTCAAGTCGGATTGAGTTGAAATTCGAACCCGACTCAAATAACCCCAAAACAATATCAAAATAATAAAATGATATCAAAATAATTCAAAAGGTCAAATGCAAAAATATCCTTAGGCCAAAAATGACATTAAAATATCATAATCACATGGTTAGGCTCTAGGTCAAACAGTCTCTAGGGATTCACTAGCAAAACGTCAAAACCACATGTCATGAATTTAAATAGTTTAAAATAATTTAAAAATCACTAAAAATTATAATATGAAATAATTATCAATAAATAATAATTATAATTACAAAATTTCAAAATTATCCTCATCTAGAAAATTAGGTGTTACAGGATTACATCATCTGCGGATGGAACATCGGTGTGAGCAGCCATATACTTGGCCAATTCTGGTTCTTCTTCGACCACCCCCTGTATAAATGAAGACTGAGAGGATGACTTGGGCAACTTGATCATGAGGGGTTCCGCTGGTGGAGCAGAACGTGGAGTCGTTGGCAAATTAGCGACCCCCAGTTTGGTACTCGATGCTGGGCGGGGAGTGGTTGGCTTACTAGAAGCCCCAGACTTTGCATCGGGCTGATGATTCTTTTTGGGAAAACGTATCGTCATTGGCTTGTCGGCGGGATTGAGCTTCTCCATTTGTGGTCGGCCGACTCTAGGCAGCCTGATTGTCAGTGGCTCCGTTGTGGGTCTTGGCGCTTGGCTGGACCTTGGCAGCCGAATTATCATTTGCCCCTGTTGTGGCGAGAGACTGATTGCATCCTTAAGCAGAGCGGCCGTAAGGGGTGCGGTCTTGCCAGCTTTGCGAGCTTGGAGGTGGATCGTCAGGGGTTTTTCTGATCCTGTGGCCGTCTCAGTACGAGCTTGCACATCTCCTTCGCCAAGGTGCCTCTTCGACTTTTTGTATAAGCAGGAGTCTGAGTAGTAGGATTCGACCCCTTTGAAGGGATCGATGTCGTTAAATTCTGTCCTCACGAAGCCGTGTGTCGACATATTTGAAGCACTGGTGCAGCGTAGAAGGCACGATCATGTAATCGTGTATCCAAGGACGCCCCAAGAGGATATTGTAGGAAGTGTTCGCATCTATGACGTAATAGGTTACTTCTGACTGAAGATCGTCGATTTGGTACTTCAAGCGAATCTTTTCAATCGGGTAGCTCCTGCCCGAATTGAAACCGCTAATGGCGGTGCTTGTTGGCGTCAGGCGATGCATAGGAATACGGAGATGATGTAACAGACCCTTCGGGATGATGCTTATGGAAGGGCCAGGATCAATGTGCATCCGATCCACTTTTACGTCGCCGATGTATCCAGTGTAGTATAACGGACGATCGTGCAGGTTGGTTTTGATGAGCATATCCTGTGGAGTGAAGACAATGTTGGGCATCGCTCCTGTGCAAGCGCTGTCTTGGAGATCTGCAGGCAGGCTTTCTCCCGTAAGGTTGACCTGAGCTAGGTATACGTCGGCATTCTGGAGTGCATCGCTCAATGCCGCACAAACATCCTTGGAGAGTCTCAGGAGCTCGTATAATGACAATTTGGCCGGTGTGTTGGCCAATTGTGCCAAGATGTCAAAGTTGTAGGGCCTTTCCAGCCCATGAGGTGCCTCTTTTCGGAGGGATTTGTCAAAGCGAGTCTCCTTCGGCTTAGGCTTGTCGGTCGTCGGAGGCTGAGAAGGTCCCGGAGTGTCAGCAGTAGCCGGCTGATGTTCTTCAGTCGAGTTATCTGGTATAGGTTGGGATTGAGCACCAGACCGAGTAATGACAGCTGCGGCTTTCTCGACATCTGCCGAGATTGTGTGGCAGAACCTGACTTTTCCATTCTTTTTCCTGCCAATGGGGAGTGGTGCGGACTGAGTCACTTCAGGTACCAAGTCTGGATGGACCCACATGACCTCCCCTCGTGACGTTGTAAGGGGTACTAGACCAGTAGCCTGATCTCGAGGAGGTAGAAGATTAGCAATCTCCATTGCCGCCCGAGGGATGGGTATCACGCCGTCTTGAGTCTCCGTCGGAGGGAAGCTGCCAAACTGTACAGACACCATGTTGGCTGCCACGGTTACCTCCTCGAAATCAATGGCCAGAGCCTTCGAATCGATGAGATGTTGGATGTATCGCTTCAATTGGTGCAGTCGTGTGTAGCATGATGGACGTAGCGGTGGTAATGGCAGTACTTTGGGTTCTCCATTTCTGCCGGCCGAGGTTCCCGTCTTGGTGGAGGCTGAATTCTATCTTCTTATATGAGCATGTCCAAGATGGGCTTGACATGGCCGTCTTCGAAGGAGTAGGTCATTTGCGACCATTGTTTGTCTGCCTATTTTGACTCAGGCTTCTGGGCTGTGTCGGCCCCATAGCCTGCTTGCCCTTGTTGTCCCGATTGTTGGAGGAGTTACCACCATTGTTATTGGTATTAGGGCGCTTGCCCTTGTCCTCTTCCTCCGAGATATGCAATCCCAGTTAGCGACCCTTCTTCAACCTGTCCTCGGCACTAGTGGCACTGATGATGAACGTCTTCCAGTCCTTGAATTGACTTTCACCCATCCAGAGGTTGATTGTTGGGAGCTGTCTCTTTTGGCAAATTTTAATTAAGGAGGAATCCGGATTACCAGACGGCAACTTCATTGCGGTTTGGCGAAACCGCTCAATATAGTTCTTTGTCAGCTCTTTCTCCCCTTGAACGACATCCATGAGGGTGGACAATGTGATGTCCTGTCCTACTTCGTAGAATCTCTCCAAGAACATGCGCTTGAAGCTGGCGAAGGAGTGGATGCAGTTGTCTGGCAGGTTACGGTACCAGTCGAAGGCGACCCCTTCCAATGCCCCGATGAATAATCGTGTAAGGATGGCATCGTCATGGGGCAGATGGTCGATGGTGACCTGGAAGTAAGTGATGTACCGACTTGCGGAGGTCTTCCCATCATATGGATTGATATGGAACGGTTTATACTTTGGTGGGAAGGGAACATCTCTCCACGCAGCGGGATACGGTTGTCGTATCCTGAGGTCTTGGCAGTTTTCTCGGGCGTGGAACATGGCTCGGAGCTCCTGGACCTCTCTTCTAGTCTCCCTGGCCTCGTCTGCTGTGGTAGGAGCCGATATTTCTGGCAGATTATTGCCCAGGTTTGGTGCCGCTGAGTTCGAGTCCGTATTGACCACGGGACCCAAGTTGGTTTGGCCAGGCGTCCCTCCTTGCAGAGTAGGGAGGGCTGCTTTGATCTCGACCACCGATTTGACCAAAGTACGGAGTATGGCCTCCAGAGTGTCGATGTGTTGGCGATCACTGGGACCATCCTATTCGTCGTTTGTCATGAATGCCGTCCTTACATGAGTAGAAGTGGAAGGAACGGTGGATGACGTGCCTTCCGAATCATACCCCTGTCCCGAGAAGTCATCGGGTATGTGGGAATGTTCTCCTTTGGTTCGGACTCAGAAGGAAAAGTACCCCCAGCTTCCGAGCTTGCTTCATCTTGGGAATTGTGGACGTCCTCGGGGGCGTCGGGATCTGCTGCATCTGATGGAAGAGTTGTTTCCCCGGCTCGTCTCCTTGGAACATCGGATTATCGTAGATGTTCGGAGGAGTGCTACCTCCAGTTCCAGCAACCTCCAGTGATGTGGATGATGAATTTCCCACTGTAGCAGATTTTGTCTTTGAACGGGTACCTTGGAAAACTCCGGTGGTGGACAACCGTTTAGACGACAATTTCTTAGTCACAGTGGTTGAAATCTTCGGGCTGGAGACATTTATTTTCTTCCCTCTCCCATCGGTGGAGATTTTCTGAGTAGAGTTACAGGAGACGACAGGAGGCGTCTCATCCTCTGAGCTCGGCTGTTGTAATCTTTGGAAGACGGACTGCCGGTCTTCTCGTACCGTCGCGTTGTTGCAACAGCAGTTGACAATGACTTGGGTGCAGTGACGTCCTTGGGAGGACTCTTTGCACACCGAGGTCTCTTCTCTTTCCTTGCGCTTGTGGAGGATAACCTCACGCAAGTCAGATGGGTCTGGAACGACCATGTTTGCTCCCTGGATTTTGGGAGACTTTTGGGAACCACTTTGTCCGTTTGCCGCCGGGGGCTGGACTCGAGTGGTTCTGTTCAACTTCCCATCAGTGGCCCGTATAACAGTATGGAGCGCTCGGATGGTCAGAGGTCGGGACAGCGACTGAGCTCGCCAGGCTTGCGCTGCCCTTGACTTCTTCACTCTAGTGCGTGAGGGCACATAGTAGGAAGAGTCTAAGTGGTGCTGCAGAGAGTCAGACATATTTTTTCGGGAGCATGAGAGATCAGGACCATAGGAGAGGCGGTCGAAGACTGAGCCTGAGCCGCATGGAGCAGACAGCATGCGGCTAGAACCAACAGTCTTCATGCGGCTGGCAATCGTAGTCGCATGGGCTTTCTTCATGCGCTGGAAGTCTCGGCCGTATAAGTCTTCTCCATACGGCTGGAAATCTTAGCCGCATGGGTATTCTGCATTCGGCTCGCAGTTTCGGCTGTATGGACATCATGCATGCGACTGGCAATCTTGGCCGCATGAATGTTCAACCTACGGCTAGTGCCTTTGTTCGGCTTCTTCCTGGAGCACATGGAATCACTCTTTGCCCCTGCATGTCCAGCATCGTAGTGCTTTTCTCTGCCGACTTGGGGACAGCAGAGTCTTCTATGGCTTGAAGTGGGGCCGCCTGAGAGTTGCCTTCGCCGTCTTGGGCAACAGAGAGTACTCCGTCCAGAGTTTGGAGAGGAGCAAATGATTTTGGCCTCCACTTCCTGCGAGCCTTCTTTGTGCGGGTTCGCTTCTGGACCGGGCCAACGCTCCCATCAGAGAGCATTTATTCAAACTCCTGTTGGTCGAAGCGGACGACCATCTTCTGTTGTGTGGAGCCAAGTTTGGCTGTATCCGATTGCGTCACCAACTTCTCAGCCGTGGAAAAGTTTTTCCCAGCAGAGTCGCTATCGTGTTTGCCATGAATTATAAAAAAACAGAACAATTATATCGGAGGACTAGAATTTTACTTCACAATACAAACTTGCTCGTACAAAGAAAGCCTAGGGACGAAAACTAGGTACAGCAATCTAAGTACAATTGTTTAGTTTTTTTGGAGGGTGACGATAGAGACTCGGGAAAGCGACGGCAGCTCTGCCTTACTCCTTGGACGATCGGATGCAGCCTTGGCTCCGGTGAAGAAATGCTCTTGGACGTGTGGGAGACTCCCTTGCGCCTTCGGTTGCTGGATCTCTCTGCAGTGCTCTCTCTCTTTTCTCTGCTCTCTCCTTGCTCTTCTCTCCTCTTCTGCCTAATTTCTCCGTCCATTCGCAAGGGAATAGCACCTTGCTATTTATAGGAGTGGGATGCGATCATTAGGGTTAGCAAATGATTACCTCCTTCAGAAGTTGGCAGTTAAGGATCAATTAATCTGGGCCATTCATCTTGAATATAATAAATTTGAGCAATTAATGTGATTGCATCAAATCTCTGTGGACAATAAATATTGATTGCCATAAATATTTGATTTGTAGCCTGCCACATGTCCAATTTGCTTGATTTGATTTGACCTGGGCAATTATGACGATCGCAACAAATCTGATTTTGTTAGGATTTGTTAGCACCCATAATTCCAGGGAAGATAAGACTGCTACGTGTCTTAATTGTAGCGAAGAGCGCCACGTGTCTCAACTGGACCGTCCTGGCCGAACCGCATATGGGGGGTCCTCTCAGCCGCATGAAACATGCAGCCGCACGTAGATGGGCAGCCGCATGGGGATGGGCAGCCGCATGGAGATAGGCAGCCGCATGCAGAGGGGCAGTCGCATGGGGATTGGCAGCCGCATGCAGATGGGCAGCCGCATGGGAATAGGCAGCCGCATGCAAATGGGCAGCCGCATAGGGATAGGCAACCGTATACGATGGGCAGCCGCATAGGGATAGGCAGCCGTATGCAGATGGGCAGCCGCATGGGGATACGGATAGGCAGCCATATGCAGATGGGCAGCCGCATGGAGTGGCCTCGGGACTTGGTAGATTTTGTCAGCTGTAAGGAGATTTTCTCCTCTTTTCCATGAACACGCCATCATGTCAGTCATTATTGCGTCTTTATGTCAGAGCTGTCATGGCTGTTATTTGTCAGAGCAGCCATCAGGGCATTAAATACAGCCGAATGTAGAGAAGAACGGTTGAAGGCCACGTGGCTTCTTTCTGAGCCGCATGGATCTATCCGAGCCGCATGGACCCCTGAGTCGCATGGTCTTCTGAGCCGCATAGGGATCCTGAGCCGGATGGACTTTTGAGCCGCATGGGGATCCTGAGTCGCATGGGGATCCTTCTGTCGGAGCCGCATAGGTCTTTCTTTATTCTTTTCTATGCTTCTACAGCGATCTCGTTCTGGCAGTTCGGAGGCCGATGGTTATGACTCACAAAACCGCCGACAAGTTCCAGCCAAAGTGGAAAGGCTCGTTCATCATCGATGCTGTATTCTCCAATGGAGCTTACTATCTCACAAAATAAAATGGAGACTTGCTCATGTTGCCCATCAACGACAAGTTCCTAAAGAAGTATTACGTCTGAAACGACGTACTCCAAATCTATCAGGGTGTTGAGTTATGTACTTCCTGGTACCGCTGAACTCACATTCCGACTCCAAATTTCTCAAATGACGAGTTACGTATCCTCTAGTACCGCTGAACT
>JANAVB010035393.1:22500-68145 GCA_029216955.1 Iris pallida | reverse complement strand
AGTTGGATTCGACAAATGAGTCACTTCCCTTTCATCAACACTGGTTTCCAGAACGGGAGTATGACTTGGCAGACGAGTTATTCTCCCCCTCAGTCCCCATCACTGTGACATGAGTAGGGCTCGGAAGTAAAAATTTCATGAAGCCGGTTCCCCCATACCATAAATAGGAGAGGGCTCTGCTGCTAACTCCTCAGTCTGCTCCTCTCCGCCCGTCATGGAGTCCTCTTCAACATTCTCCATCCACTTGGAGGATGTCATCCGGGGAGGATGAATCCCATTCATTCCCCTCACTCGGAGGGTCTTGCATGATAACTTCCTTCGGGGCTCCCACACCAGTCTTTGGGCCCCCACAGTTGTTTGCTTTACCGTCTGTGAAGACTCTTCTTTACCTCCCGACCAGTTGGCGGAGAAGCTCAACGTTCTCAGATGCTGCAGCATCATCTCTGACCCAGTCCAAGAGGACGGAACCTCCACCGAATGGCATCATCCAAAGTCTCCCCTACGGAGATGACACAATCGGAGGGATATGCTCATCAAACGAGCTCGCTACCTCCTTTGGTTTACTCGAACCCGGCCTCGACTGGGTTTCTTCTTCAATACCTCCTGCAAAGAAGAGACGTATAAGCACAAGAGGAAAGACTGAGTCAGACCGATGCTAATTTACATACTACTACGGGAGCTGGTTCTGTTGGTGCCGTCGAAGGCGGTATTATGCCCCTATCCTTAATGGCTAACATCTTCTTGGGCTTCTTGGGAGCCGATGAATCTGCCTTCGTCGAAGCACGCCTCTTCAACTGACTGGCCATGGGCTCTTCTTGAGAACCTCCCGTTGGTACTACAGGGCAGCCATGAAAGCTGCCACGTCAGGCGGAAGACGCCCAGGCTTCGCCAGCATACTCTCCGATGCCTCAAGTTGTGTCCCAACAATGAAACAGGTCTCCCGTCATACCCAGGAGAAATAGTATTCATCGCACAATAGAGTTTCACGACAAAAAAAAAATATACGGCCGAGGATTGTGAACCAGCACATAAAATGCACTCCGGTACACCTGGCGTTGTAATATTGCTAACCCCGAGCCCCATCTAACAAAGTTCTAATAAACCCCAAGCAATTACTGGGGTTTCTCAACATCAACTGGGTGTAGCCAAACTAGTGGGCAAAATGACTCGGCAGGTACAGTTCTATGAAATAATGATTCTTGTTCCGATACACTAGATAGGAAGGCCAATTGCTCTGTAGCTGCAAGATCAACCATCCCATCAGATAATAAAAATACAGCTCTACACGAGGGAAATTGACCTTATTACCCATCTCGTGAACCACATTATCTGTAAATTCCTTCAAATCCTACTTCAGGTCGCATACTGTAATGCTTGTGGTTCGTATTACGTATCTTGGTATACGTGTACATATTTTGACTCGTATTGCATGTCTCCCTGCTTGGTTTATTTGGCATTTTCATTGCTTGGTTCACCTTAGGATTGGTTCGGCTAGGCTTAGGTTTGCTTATTTGGTTCATCATGAACCAAGTGGAGAACCTACCTACCTACCTACCTTCCACCACTATCTCTATTTATTAACCCCAACCACCTTTTTCTCTCTTCATTCAATTTCTCATTACTGCTCTTCCTCTTCTTCTTCTTCCTCACCGAACCCCCACCGTAGGTAAGTTCATCTTGCTTCATGGAGGAACCCGATTTTATTGTTCCATTCTCTTCCTCACAACATTCTAAGTCACTTTAGTATTTAGCAATTTCGAAGTCCATGGCTCATTTCATGTAGATCTAAGTTTTAGTATTTTTGATCTTCATGGTTTGATCTTTCGAAACTTGGTTGTTTCCTAAATGGAGAGTTCCATGTAGTAGGGGTTTTGATTTCACACAAGTTTAGCTCTTGAATGGTTGGGTTTTATTGGGTCTTGGCCGAGATGGGGGTTTCCTGAGCTCTTGAGCTTTTTTACGCCTGTTTGCTTTGGCCATAGGGAAATGAAGTTTTATGCACACATTCTAACGTGTGAGCGTAGTGTTTCGCCCTTGTGCCCACGTTTTACGTGTCAGCGTGTTATATCAGCCTTTTACGCATACGTTTTCACGTGCCCGCGTAGTATTCCTTTTTATGCCCACGTATTGCGTGCCAGCGTACTCTGTTTTACGCTAAGTTCCCACGAATTTTACGCTCGGGACCTTCTCGCTCGCATAAAATCGTTCTCGCGTAAAAAGAACCTGGCTCGAGCAGACTCTCGCGAGCGTAAAGTTGCCCGAATGTTTCCTCGCGTAGAACTCACTCGCGTAGAGTTTTGCTCAAGAGTTGGCGTGCGTAAAATCTTACGAGCGTAAAGCCCGGCTAGCGTAAAACCCTACCCGCTTGTACCCTTGCTCGCTTAGAGCTATCTTTCCTTGCCCTTGCTAGCATGAGCCACTTTACGCTTGAAGGCCCCTTGGTCTAGCGTAGTGTACGCGCGTAGAAACTTGAGTTCCTATGGCGTACACCTTTACCCCTTTTTATATTTTTACGTCCATTTTATATCCTTACGCCTTTTATCAAGAACTTGATAATCACGAATTTATTTGATATGTTTAGAAATGATAATTGAACATGGCATGGTATGACAAGTATACCTGACATGATTATCTCGAATTGCTGTTGCGATGGCTAACATGACATGACATGACCTGACAAGAATGATTGATTTGGACACCTTGGACGATTATGTTTGTACAAATAAACCAGTACTGTCTTGCATCATGTCTTGGACAGCGAACCCTGAATACCACGGTCAGGGGTACCTACTGAAATCAACTACGGCTAATAACAAGAATAATTTAATAGTCATGAAGAGATTTTCCAGCTACAAGTAATCCCGTTATCTGGGCGCACTAGCAGACTTGTAGCCTACCGACGAGTAGGGCACATTTCCAGCACACAATCATGTGGTGCACCCTTCATAAACGGATATTCGACCCGGATAACCTGGATGGTCTGCAGGGCTTGTGGCTGTTGGGATAATCTCATTGCATCTTGCTAGTAACTAGGCCTGTGATAACCCTAGTTAGTTAAAAGTATCAAGCCATACTCTTGATTGGCCGTGATTGATTGGATGGAGTTTATTCCAGCTTAGTCTTATCTTGATCCTGTGCAAGATTGTGACATGGCATGATTATTGATGCTTGCCTTAACAATAACAATCGGGGTTCAGTTCTGTTCAGGCGAAGGGTTACAACCCCGGTCCTTGTTTGGTTTAAGGGTTGTAACCTGGCTCCCGGAACAGTTCTGTGTCCTCTCTTCGTTTATTGTCTTATTGCAACCCTATGCCATGTTCGTCATGTTTTACCTTACCTTAATACCATGATTATTTATACTGGCCTTAGCAATAAAGATCAGGGGTCCAGTTCTGTTCAGGCGAAGGGTTACAACCTCGGTCTTTGTTTGGTTTAAGGGTTGTAACCTGGCTCCCGGAGCAGTTCTGTGTCCTCTCTTCGTTTATTGTCTTCACTGTACCAATAGTATTTGAGACGAGTTTCTATTCAGGTGAAGGGCTGCAACCCCGGTCCTTGTTTGGTTTAAGGGTTGTGACCTGGCTACTTGAATGGTTTCCTCGTACTGAGTTTACTGTTGTTATTTCTATTATTATCAGTTCTTTATTTTATCATCTTTAGTATTCTTTAGTGGCATGCTAGTTTTTAGTTCCTAAGTGAAGCCTCCTTTGTGGTACTTGCTCTTTCTGGGGTCTGACCCAGCTGGTTTTGTATGGCCAGATATCGGAGCAGCACCAGAGGATCTACCTGTCTTTCAGCCAGATGGTGACCACCAGGCGTAACCCTGGCAACGAGTGGGTTTCTTTTGTCCTCCCACTTATTGTAAATTATTCTTTTGAGGCGTTTAGCCGACGAGCACGTGTTAGCTCGTATTGTACCTTTATTTACTGTCCGTCTACGGCTGTAACATGATTAACAGATCCTAGGGTTGATCATGTATGACTGAACTCTTGCTAGTCTTGACATTTTGTACGACTAGCTTCATGATCATCCATATGTAATGTATAGGACGTCTTGCTATTATATATTTGTTGCTCTGGCATCTTGTAACTATTATTGCTTGCTTGAGATTGAGACAATAGGCTTGTTCATGACCATAGAAGACTGTGGGCTTGTAGTTAAATCCTCATGTATCTAGACAGCCGTGACCGTATAGCGAGGTGGGTTGCACTTCAATATACGTAGCTGGCTATGTACGCTCCCGCTCTCCAGTATTCTGGTTCTGGGGCGTTACACATACCATAGCGGGAAGCAAGGCCAAAGATGACCAATGACCAGGTTCACAGCCGAAAAGAAGAGATTTTGGCCACCCTCTCCACGGAGCCATATTCGCCAGCAAATACATAGTCTCGAAGCCATATCATCAGATAGGCCGCCAGCACTACCTTTGGAGACGTTCTGTGAACATAATGCCAGAAGCAGCTGTAGATATGGTCGGATAACTCATGGCTTTTATTTTTACAAGGATTTCGTTCGTTGAGTCTAGTCATTTCAGTAAGTACCTCTGCATGGGTAAGCACCTGAGGAGTAACAAATCGAACCTACGAAGGGTCCACCATATCTTGTTTGAAGACATAATCCCTCCAAGCAGTCATATGAGGCTGCGCTTTACCTTTGTCCCTCTGCTGGGCCAAGTAATGATGGCTCACTACCTCTTTAAAGACTGCCATCATCTCAGAATTCTTCTCTTCCAAGGCCAGGAGTTCCTCATTCGTGGGAAAGTACTCCTTATAGGGCTCAGACCCCCAAGGAACCTTCGAGACCTCATACATCTCAAGTAGTGCCAAGCCTAACTCCCCCATGGGAGTAAAGAAGGTGCCGGTTGTAGGAACGAAATAGTAAAGCGTAATACTCTAGAGGGGGGTGAATAGAGTTGGCAGCGAAATAATGCTAATTAAAACAATGTTAGCAGCACAGTCACAGAATATTAATCACAACTGAAATAAAGTAAAGACAGAGTTAAGAGAGCAAACGCAAAGACAGCGATGTATACTGATTTTCCTCTGTTGAGGACTAATCCAGTCGGTAGAACTCTTGCTACCAGTTGAATCCATTATTGGAAAAACCGCAAGTTTTCTTACGAAGTCCTTGCAACTTCTACAACGCGAGCACGCGAGCTTTGATACGAAGAACTCGTCCAACTTCAAATGTGAAGAGGTATTCTTCAATCAAGCCTTCTGATTACAATCTCTCAGAAACTTCTAGACCGCACCGCACTGGCAAATTGACTAGAGGATTGTAATTGGCTTGGGATCTGAAATTGAAAGCTCTAGAAAACTCTTAGAAAGACTGAAAACTTTAGATAGAGAGAATATTGAAAGTGAATGAGTGAGTTGAAATGATCGAAATCCTTCTCTATTTATAGGAATTTCAAAGGCAGACTTCTGACAGAATTCGGGCAGAATTCGGGCAAAACTCTATGAGCAAATCTCGGTCAAATCCGCAACTACAGGAGGACCAAGTTCCAAGGATTCAAAATCACAACGGCCACCAACCGAACTCTGGCCGAACTCGGTCCGAGTTCTGTCAGGGTTTAGTCAGGGTTTAGTTAGGGTTTTAAAAAGCTTTTTGGTGATTTTTGAAAACCTTTTTGAAAACCTTTTTGTAAACCTTTTTGAGAGGACATTTTAAAAACACTTTGAACTCATTTAAGGGTAGCCTACTTGCCAGTACGACTCGGTGTACAACATATTCCTAGACTCAAATAAAATGAAAATACATTGTATAAGGAATTACAGACTCGAGTAGGCAAACAAATCTTCGGTCTTGAATTCATTGGATAGCCATGCTTGATCATGTTCAAGAGTCCGAGATGTCCCGACTAGCTTTGTATATCCAGACAGAGTTTAATCAATTATTAAAATCAGGTTTGACCATATGACCAAATGGGCCAACAATCTCCCCCATTTTGATAATTGACAAACTATGAATGATATAACATTAAGCTTGTTCAAAATATCAAAAAGTAGAATTGTTCATATCCTGTATCTCAAAAAAAATGTTAGATCTTTAATTTTCTCCCCCTTTGTCACTTAGCAAAATAATTGCAAGAGATAAAGCTCCCCCGCAATCAAATGCATAAGTAACAAATAGTGAGAAAATTTAAAAGAAATAAGGCAGAAACTAGAGAAATATCACAGGCATGTATTGTAAAAAAAAATCATCACAGGCATGTAATTTCACAGGCAGTTATAAAGAATGAAGCAATATAAGAAATAGAGCTATCATAAACTGAAACTGAAATATAGTGCTGAAATAAACTGAATGCCATAAACTGAGGCATAATAAACATGTCCATGAAAAGAAAAAGTACTGAAGCAAACTAAAAAGTGCTAATAAAAAGTACTGATAATAACTTGGAATGTCGGAGCATTTCCAAGTGCACCATAAAATATCACTCAAAATCATATAGTCACATCTCCTCATCATCATCCTCATCATCATCAGCACAGCTCGACTAACATGTCCTGAAGTACCAGCTCCAGAGGTACCAGCACCAGAAGGATGCGGAGGGGCGCCAGCATAGAACTCACCAACATAATCACGATGTGGAGCACGGTCAAGACGGTACCAATCATAGGCATTACCGGGCTGGAAGTAGGCATGAACAGCCTCATCCTCACATCGGTAACCAGAGAAAGCTGGATCTCTAGGGATGGAACCGGCTGAATGACCAGTCTGGGCGAAACGAAGATCAGCTAAGGAGTTTGCAAGCACCTGATAGCGGGTGACGTCGAAACTCACGCTCGCGAGCCATGTCCGTCATCGAGACGTGAAAAGCAGATAAATGCTGATGTATGCCCTCAAATGTCATGGCATACTGATGAGGTGGTGGAGGAGGTACAGTAGAAGGAGCAGGAGGTAGAGCTGAAGCAGTCTTGCTACGACGAGGTAACTGAAGAAACTTGGGCTCAGGGTCCTGAGTACAAGTCGACTGATCGATATCGAAGCGCTTAAAGATGCGTGGGAGAATCATCGCGTAAGAGAGATTTCTATCTCTTGCACGACAACGACCCGTCATCTGAATCATGGTCTTAGGGACAGAAAATGGAATCCCCTTAAGAATGTGGTACATGGCGGACAGCTCAAGAGAAGTCATATCATCCTTTGAAGTAGATTTTGGAAGGATAGTGGAATAGATGATGTGATGCAATTCATAGTTAAACAAGTTCAGGTTGTTAGCCTTGAACTTTCCAGAGCGTACTCTATCAGGTGCACAGAGTTCCGCTTTGAAACTGGCGAGTGTCGTACCTTCGGGAAAATCAAATTCAGTGATGTCAACTAGCGGTTCACCTTCGTTAGGGATACCAAGGATCTCCGCTAAGAGGTCATCATTGAAATTGATATCAATACCTCCAACACGAGTGCTCACATCAAAAGTGTTTAATATGAGATTACAATAAAATAATCTAATGGAATTAGTTGCTATAGGGAAGCAGATTTTAACAAAAAGATGTAACCCTAATGCCTCAAAGAAATGACGATGTTCAGGAAATACAGTCCATTTGACTGGAGCGCCTGTGCATATGGATCTCATGGAGAAGTCTCCATACCACAGTAGGGCTTGGTCTAGGGTTTGAAAGAAAAACCCGTCAACGTACCGGCTCGTTTGGACCGGCGAGAAGAGGAAATCCGTATGCGGATGAAGATGACCCTTCCTCACTAGGGTTCGTCTTCTTCCTCTTTGAAGGATTGAATTTGGGTGCCATTTGTGCAAATTGAAAAAATGCACTAATTGAAAAGTGGAGAAAGATGGGGTTATACCTCCCAAAATCAAAGTATGTCGAAGAGAACGACGAACTTCGCACGAATCCAAATTTTGGATTGATTTCACCACTTGGATTGGAATAATGAGGGTGGTGAAAAGCTAGGATTCGGGGCTCCTTCGCGGCTGCTGCTACTGTTGTGATTAGTTTGGAAGCAATGAAGAAGCTTCTCGGGTTCTGTATATATAACCTGACACCCTCAACCGAACTCGGGCCGAATTCGGTCAGAGCTCTGGCCGAATTCGCCTAAGGTTCTTTATAGTTGATTTTTGCCATTCTTTTTCATTGTCTCATTTCAAATATTTAATTCAAAGATTAGTCATTTCAACTTCAATTAACATAATTAATATTATTTTATAGATTAAATATTGTTACACGACTGTTTCAGATTAGCTGTAGGAGTACTGTCCCAGCTGGCGGAGGTTCACCGGGGAACTCTTAAGTACCGCTTCGCTTCAACCATAGTTGTGGTGACAGACAACTCTTTATTGGCTTATCTCTAACAGTTTTTGTATAATGATATATAATCATAAAACAAAATTAATTAATATTATTGACGTCCAAAATTCCTAATTCTCGACGTAAATAATTGAAACGATCTTCCGCTAGAGGTTTAGTGAAGATGTCAGCTAGTTTATTTTCAGTATCTATGTACACAAGGTTTATATCTCCATTTTGATGATGATCTCTAAGAAAGTGATGTCGAATCTCGATATGTTTAGTACGAGAGTGACATACTGGATTCTTAGTCAAATTAATAGTGCTCGTGTTATCACAGAAAATGGGAATATGTGTGTAAAATAAATCATAGTCTTCTAGGGTTTGTTTCATCCACAAAATCTGAGCACAACAACGTCCTGCGATGATGTACTCAGCCTCTGTTGTTGATAGGGCTACAGAATTTTGCTTTTTACTAAACCATGAGACTAAAGCCTTGCCTAAGAAATGACATGTGCCACTGGTACTTTTTCTATCGGCTTTGCATCTAGCAAAATCTGTATCCGAATAACCAATAAGATCAAAGGACTTAGTTTTGGGATACCACAAGCCAACAGAAGAAGTGCCCTTAAGGTATCGAAAGATACGCTTAACTACGGACAGATGTGATTCCTTTGGGTTAGCTTAAAACGTGCACACAGACGAACACTAAATATTATATCTGGACGACTAGCAGTTAAATAAAGTAAACTACCAATTATACCTCGATACTTACGTGTGTCGACTGGATTGCCTTGTTCATCTGAATCAAGCTTTGTTGAAGTTGCCATTGGAGTGCCAATAGGTTTGACATTGTCCAGATGAAACTTCTTTAGCAGGTCTTTTGTATACTTGGCTTGATTTATAAATGTCCCATTATCAGTTTGTTTGATTTGCAATCCGAGAAAGAATTTCAGCTCTCCCATCATGCTCATCTCAAACTCATTCTGCATACACTTAAAAAATTCTTGACACAGAGATTCATCAGTAGATCCAAAATAATATCATCAACATAGATTTGAATTAAAAGAAGTTTGCCATTAAAAGACTTAATAAACAGTGTAGTATCAACCTTGCCTTTTGAAAAACCGTTGTCAAGTAGAAAAGAGCTTAGACGATCATACCAAGCACGAGGGGCTTGTTTTAAACCGTATAAGGCTTTCTTCAACTTGAAAACATGATCAGGGTTTTTGAAATCCGTGAAACCTGGAGGTTGTGCTACAAAAACTTCTTCTTTTATAAAACCATTTAAAAAAGCACTCTTGACATCCATTTGAAATAGTTTAAATCATGAAAACATGCAAGTGCACATAACATGCGAATGGATTCTAATCTCGTTCAGTTTATTTCGAGTCTTATTACCAGTCATTAAACCATTTCATTTAGTTTATTTCGGAATACCCAACGGGTGCCAATGACTGGATGATCAATAGGCCTGGGAACAAGTTCCCAAACTTGATTCCGTTCAAATTGGTTTAATTCCTCTTGCATAGCATCTATCCAAAAACTATCACTATATGCTTCATCAATAGTTTTAGGTTCTAGCTGTGAAATAAATACAACACTAGAAACAATATCTCTACTGGATGCACGAGTACTTACTCCTTTGGTAATATCACCAATTACCAAATCTTTTGGATGATCAGCTGTAAATTTTAACCTTTTCGGTAGATTCTGAAGGTAGCTGGTTCCTGGATCTTCTCTAGGAGGTTCAGCTAGTACAGAGCTTGGTTGAGGATCAGCTGATGTTGAGCTTGGTATAGTTGGATCTTCGTCATTGTCATCGATCGTCATCTGATTTAGTTCATCAAAGGTGACGTTGATTGACTCTTCGATGATCATGGTTCTTTTGTTGAAGACTCTGTATCCTTTGCTCTTGGCCGCATAACCTAAAAATATACCTTCATCGGCCTTTTTATCAAATTTTTCCAAATTATCTTTTGTATTAAGAATAAAACATTTACAGCCAAATATTCTAAGTATGAAACAGATGGAATTCTATCAAACCATAACTCAAATGGAGTCTTCTTCGATTTGGGTCGAATTAGAACTCTATTGAGTACAAAGCAAGCTGTATTGACAGCTTCAGCCCAGAAATATTTGGGTAGACTAAATTGGTTTTACATCACTCTGGCCATTTCGGTTAGAGTTCTATTCTTACGTTCCATAACTCCATTTTGTTGTGGAGTCCTAGGGCAGGAAAACTCGTATACAAATTTGTGTGTCATAAAATTGCTCAAAATCAGCATTCTCGAATTCGCCTCCATGATCGCTTCTTATGCGAGTGATCATGTAATCTTTTTCATTCTGCACTTTTTTGCAAAAGGCGACAAATTCGGATAATGCATCATTCTTGCGTGTCAAGAAATATACCCACGTGTATCTAGAGAAATCATCTACAATTACGAAAGCATAAAGTTTACCTCCGAGGCTAGCAACTCTACTAGGACCAAATAAGTCCATATGAAGTAATTGTAGAGGTCTAGTAGTACATATGCGTTTACTGACTTGAATGTGGATCTGGTAGCTTTGTTCTTTTCACATTGGCTGCATACCGAGTCCTTCTTGAATGTAATGTCCGGTAAACCGCGTACTAGCTTCTTTGTGGATAATCTTGAGATCGTATCCATATTAGCGTGACCGAGTCTCATATGCCACAATGACTCTCAACACTCTTGGCCATTAAGCATCTACCTGAAATGTTAGTTTCTTCTAACAAATAGAAAACATATATATTGTCTTCCCTGATACCTTCAAAGATAGTACTACCAGTTGAGCTATCGACTATAGTACATTTGTCTTTGCCAAAGTTGATGCCATAACCATGATCAGTAGATGACTTATGCTGAGTAGATTATGTTTCAACTCGGTAACCAGACAGACATCCTTAATCACAGGATAGGGAGACTT
The DNA here is from genome assembly GCA_029216955.1 of Iris pallida. Classification (NCBI taxonomy): domain Eukaryota; kingdom Viridiplantae; phylum Streptophyta; class Magnoliopsida; order Asparagales; family Iridaceae; genus Iris; species Iris pallida. The sequence goes on along the minus strand of JANAVB010035393.1, from coordinate 56,956 downwards.
ACCAACATCACCGATACCAATAATATACCCTTTCAAGTTATTACCGAAGGAGACATAGCCTTCCTTCTTTTTCTTCGACAGTGTTGCAAATAGGGTAGCGTCACCGGTCATATGCCGTGAGCAACCGCTGTCGAGGATCCATTTACTTCTAGCATGTAAAGGGTGTTCCACCTACAAAACAGTTTGCAGATGAAACTTTTGCTACCCATTTCTTGTAGGGTCCTGAATTGTTAGCTTTAGGTATCCAAGCATAAACATTTAAATCAACAAGCTTTCTCATTCTACATGCAGATGAAATATGACCAATGAGGCCACAATAATGACATTGTGCATGTCGAGTGTTGAAAGCTGAGTGGTGTGCATGGTTGGTAGGTTTAGGTTTTCTAGTATAGAAGAAAGCATACCTATAATCTTGTTTGGGCTTAACCTTTTGGGGTAAAGGTTTTATATGGTTAGGTCTGACAGTGTTTGGCTTGGAATGTTCCGATTTTTCGGTAAGTGACACGTGTTAGGGAAGGAAGCAGCAGGCTCAGGCTGTTTTCCTAACCTAATTTACAATCTTTTGGAAGTGTCATACAACTTAGTATAATCAGAAGTGAGTGATTCCATTCTGATTTGTGCACATCGAAGACTTTTCTTCTCTATAGAAAGTTCTTCCTTGAGTTGGTCAATAATTTTGTCTTTCTCTTCAGATGACTTGGTAGTCTCGTGTAATAAGAGCTTTGTTGAAGAAAGCTCACCAGACTTACTAACATTATTTCTAACCTCAGCTAGTAGGTCGGTAAGTCTACCTATTTCACCTTTGTACTCTTTGAGTACCTTCTTAGCAGTCTGATACTTGCTATGCAGTTTCCTGTAGTCAGTCATCAGGTCACTGAAGGCATCTCCTAATTGCTCAAAGGTGAAGTCATCATAAGTATCAACTACAGGTTCAGTAGGTACCTGATCGGATGCCATAAAGCATACATTTGCAGCGTCTTCTGATTGTTCGTCTTCTGAGTCGCTGGCTTCACTTTTGCCATATGCTGGTATTGGCATATCTCCTAGATGTTGATTTCTTCAGGTTCCTTTTTTCATACCTGTTGCTCTTCTTGCTTGATGATGAGTTTGTGGGACAATCCTTCTTCATGTGTCCCTTCTTCTTGCAACCATAGCAGACAGCATCTTCTTGATACCAGTTGTTACTGTTGTTCTCTTTGACTCTCTTCTCATGTCTTATGAATCTTTTGAACTTCCTTGCTAGGAGTGCTTGATCTTCAGCGTCAGATCCACTGCTGTCTGAGTCACCTTCAGCAGCTTTTCTGTGCTGAGCCTTGAGAGCGATCGTCTTCTCCTTTGGTGCAGGCTTTTCAAAATCTTGTAGCTCCAGTTCATGAGTGAGTAGCTTACCCATGAGTACTTCGAGGGACATAGTTGTGAGGTCGTTCCCTTCAATGATTGTAGTAGCCTTCGGAATCCAGTTCTTGGTAAGTGCTCGCAAGAGTTTGCGAATCTTTTCATGGTTACTGTAATCTTTGCCTAAGGAGGACAAAGGATTTATAATATCCAAGAATCTCTCAAACATTTGTGTAACTGTTTCGTTGGGCTTCATCTTGAACGCCTCGTACTCTTATATATCTGCTGTGGGGTTTTTCAATTAAACCTCCATCAATATTTATACGAGGTGGCTTTTGATAGCCATCAAGAACAATGGACCATAAATCAAAGTCAAGTGATTTCAAGAAGAAACTCATCCGTGTTTTCCAATAGGTATAGTTTGTACCATCAAACATTAGGGGTCTGTTTGTGGCCTGGCCTTCTCTTATGAATTTTACAGTTGCCATGTGTTGTGCTGTGATCTATATAACAGTTAATTAAAAGAATAAATAATTGCACTGTTACCTTTGCTTTACCTGTAACACCCGCTCTGATACCAATTGTAGGAACGAAATAGTAAAGCGTAATACTCTAGAGGAGGGGTGAATAGAGTTGGCAGCGGAATAATGCTAATTAAAACAATGTTAGCAGCACAGTCACAGAATATTAATCACAACTGAAATAAAGTAAAGACAGAGTTAAGAAAGCAAACGCAAAGACAGCAATATATACTGGTTTTCCTCTGTTGAGGAGTAATCCAGTCGGTAGAACTCTTGCTACCAGTTGAATCCACTATTGGAAAAACTGCAAGTTTTCTTACGAAGTCCTTGCAACTTCTACAACGAGCTTTGATACGAAGAACTCGACCAACTTCAAATGTAAAGAGGTATTCTTCAATCAAGCCTTCTGATTACAATCTCTCAGAATCTTCTAGACCGTACCACACTGGCAAATCGACTAGAGAATTGTAATTGGCTTGGGATCTGAAATTGAAAGCTCTAGAAAACTCTTTGAAAGACTGAAAGCTTTAGATAGAGAGAAGATTGAAAGTGAATGAGTGAGTTGAAATGTCGAAATCCTTCTCTATTTATAGGAATTTCAAAGGCAGACTTCTGACAGAATTCGGGCAGAATTTGGGCAGAACTCTATGAGCAAATCTCGGTCAAATCCTCAACTGCAGGAGGACCAAGTTCCAAGGATTCAAAATCACAACGGCCACCAACCGAACTCTGGCCGAACTCGGTCCGAGTTCTGTCAGGGTTTAGTCAGGGTTTAGTTAGGGTTTTAAAAAGCTTTTTGGTGATTTTTGAAAACCTTTTTGAAAACCTTTTTGTAAACCTTTTTGAGAGGACATTTTAAAAATATTTTGAACTCATTTAAGGGTAGCCTATTTGCCAGTACGACTCGGTGTACAACATATTCCTAGACTCAAATAAAATAAAATATATTGCATAAGGAATTACAGACTCGAGTAGGCAAACAAATCTTCGGTCTTGAATTCATTGGATAGCCATGCTTGATCATGTTCAAGAGTCCGAGATGTCCCGACTAGCTTTGTATATCCAGACAGAGTTTAATCAATTATTAAAATCAGGTTTGACCATATGACCAAATGGGCCAACAATCTCCTCCATTTTGATAATTGACAAACTATGAATGATATAACATTAAGCTTGTTCAAAATATCAAAAAGTAGAATTGTTCATATCCTGTATCTCAAAAAAAATGTTAGATCTTTAATTTTCTCTCCCTTTGTCACTTAGCAAAATAATTGCAAGAGATGAAGCTCCCCTGCAATCAAATGCATAAGTAACAAATAGTGAGAAAACATTTAAGAGATAAAGCTCCCCCTTTTTCACAGGCATGTAATTTCTCAGATCTGCGCCATTCTCTCCGAAGGCTGGTCCAACATAATGGCAGCCTTGGCAGGACCCATTGGCAGAGAGAAAGGTCTAAAACGACTTCGTTCAACAAAGGTATAGTCATCGACACTGTCATGTAAAGACAAAGCTGTCAGCCAAAAAGACTAAAGCCATTTCAAAAGTTAGCAAAAGACTTAGAAGCACGAACAAGCATCTGAGACGCATTAACAATCTGGCACATCAACTGGGTCAAAACCTATGCGTACAGATAGAATCTCACCAAAGGCGCACATACAGGACCGAGGCCCAGGCGTATTTGAAGATGCCTTGGTGTATCATCAGGACTTAAGTCCATACGCGTCAGCAAATGGAGCTTCGACGCATCATTAGGACTTAAGTCCATGCGCATCAGCAAATGAGCTTTGGTGCATCATCAAGACTTAAGTCCATGTGCGTCAGCAAATGGAGCTTCGGCGCATCATCAGGCGTGTCAATGGGGATGCGACTCATTTCAGTCACACCCACGCATCCCAATAGTGTTGCAAGAAAGTGAAGGATCACCCACCGATCAACGCCGGCCGAACGTCGACGGGCGTCACTGCGACGACGGGGATGTCCTCCATGTCGACCTCCACGGGCTCCTTATCCTTTCCCCTTCCTCGGCCAGCACCACCGCGGGAAGTCTTAGGAGCCATCTCTATAAAGAATCTAAGGTTTTTGAAAGACTCTATAGAAGAAGAAGAAGGAGAAAACAAAAGTAGAAGACTCTCTCTCCCTCACAGACGCCTAATTATAGGCATCAGCTACACGCGTGAACCGATAAAAGATGACCTCAGCAAAAACTCTTCGGCTCTCAAGAAACTGACAGCTGTATATCTTTCAAAAGATTATCATTAATCTTTCAAAATTCGAGGCATTATCTTCTTGCATTAAAACAGAGAAGAGCATGTGCCCCCCACAATAGTGCACGAAGCGGTCATGCGCCCAGAAGAGCCATACCCTAGATGAGGACATGCATCCAGAAAAAACGACTACCTATGCTTCTTGTCAAAGTATTTCAAAACTTGGCAAAAAGTTTTAAAAACTTTAAAGGGGGTCTTGTAGAAGCATGGAATTTCAGACACATCTAAGGCCAGAACTCCTTTGCGCCCTAACTCTCATGTGCCAGAAATCAACATGCTCTAGGAATAGAACACTTGACAGCAGAAAACAACAAAGAAGTAGAGACATAAAAGTAGGGCTTTTATTTCATATGAAAGTCTATTACATGTCTTTTACAAAGGAGAATTCTTTTACAAAGAGAAATAAAATCCTAAAAAAGCTACAGTCAGGTGCATCACTTGTCAGGCGCATCACTCGAAGTGCTATAGCCAAGCACATCATTCCAGCATCTCAGCGTAGGCGCATCTCCATGCATAGTCAGAGCGAATCACTTTCTCGTCAGCATGCAGGCACTCTAGCAGGAGGAGTGGCTCTTCTAGCCTAACCAAATTGGGGCATGATAGTCCCCTTCTGCGGCTCTTCCAACATAACAAAATTGGGGCACGACCGTTCCGATCTTTGGATGCAATAGGCACCTTCAACCTGCGTCGGGACACGACGATCCCGATATTTAGATGCAACAGGCACTTTCATAGGCTTGTACAAAATAAGGCCGATGGTGAAAACACCAACTCGGCACATCTTCATCTTCGGAAGGAGTTCATCGTCAACTTGCCAAGGTAGGGTACCGATCGAGTTCGTCTCCATGAAGGAAAGCTAAGTGAAATAGAAACAAAACTCTTCACAAAGCTATTTATAGGTCGGGCAACCTTCGCCTGTAGGACCGATTGTAGGAACGAGTTGTAAAGCGCAATACTCTAGAGGGGGGTGAATAGAGTAGGCAGCGGAAATTAACTATTAAAAATGTTAGTAACAAGATCACAGATAATATATCACAGATATGTAAATAAAAGTAGAGAGTAGAGAGCAAACGCAAACACAAGGATGTATACTGGTTTTCCTCTTGTGAGGACTAGTCCAGTCGGAAGAACTCTAGCTTCCAGTTGAATCCACTATGGAAAACCACCACAAGTTTTCATCCGAAGTTCTTGCAACTTCTACAATGCGAGCTTTGATCCAAAGTACTCGACCAACTTCAATTGTGAAGAGTCTTTCTTCAATCAAGCCTCTGATTACAACCACTCTGAAACTTCTAGACCGTACCGTACTTGCAAATCGACTAGAGGATTGTAACTGGCTTGGGATTTGAAAATGAATAGCTCAGAATACTTTGGAAGAATTATAGAGAAGAGATATGAAAGTGAGTGAGTGAATTGAAATGATCGAAATCCTTCTCTATTTATAGTTTTTCCAAAGGCAGAATTCTGACAGAATTTGGACAGAATTTGGGCAGAACTCTATGAGAAAATCTCGGTGGAATCCGTAACTGCAGGGAGACCAAGTTCAAAAAGCAACGTTCACTAACCGAACTCTGGCCGAATTATGGCCGAACTCTAGCTGAATTCTGTTCGAGTTCTGTTGTAGTTCTGTCAGGGTTTTTGCAAATTAGTTTTGGGCTTTTTGAAAAGTCAAACAGTTAGGAAGTAGTTTGGGCTTTTGTAAGCGGGCTTGTTTTCAAAATGAAAGGGTATTTTGAAAACGTTTCTTGGGTAGCCTGTTTTCCAGTACGATGTAGTGTACATCGTATTCCTAGGCTCAATAAATATAAAAATATATTGATGAAATAGAAAAAACCAAGAGCCCTTTGATGTCGCCTTTCTTCAGATATTTGAGCAGACTTGAAGACGCCTTTTTTACTTGACGGCGGTCGTCCAAAGATAAACAGATCTGAAAATTTGAATACCTTTCGGGGGCTTTGCCCCCGAATCCCTGACGGAGGGCGCTGCCCCCTCGACTCCTGTCCGCTGACCGGACAGCGGAACCCCCGATGCGAGGCCCCGGATAGGTCGTTAGGCGGTTCAGAGAAATCTTCTTGTATAACGCCGTCTTTGGCCCATCAACAATTCTCTATTGCATATGTCCTGGTTTGACAAAGCTTGATCATGCTTACAGCATGTCTACAAATATGTTAGACAAACAAAGCCAATATGATACAAGCATAGCAATATTAATATAGAGGACATTTAGGACAATGCTAACATTAGGACAATGCTAAGTTTAAGTAGCAACATGATAGTGATTACATGAATATTAGTGATGTTATTATGTTAAACTTAATTGATTAGCCATATTCAAAAATATGAAATAATCATTGGGCTAACACGCCCATGCGCCAAGTGGCAGTCTTCTTATATTCTGTGCAATAAATTTTCATTAATGATGATGAATCTTCCATTTCGTATTCATCCAAGTCAAAACAGCCATTAACGCCTCGAAAAACTCAACAGACGGGCCAACCAGGATGCGCCATACGGCAGATGATCCGTCAGCACCTTGCGCTCCGTACCGATGTGCCCAATGGGATATAGATCTATGTGCCTAGTGGGGCACAAACTGATGCACCCACTTCAACTCGCCACCCATCAAGTATTTAAAGCTATGTGACAGATTTGGCAGAACGCTTCCCGAAGAATGAACAGTTGATAGCTTTTTGTAGAAAACAAAGAGCCGCCAACGTCATCTTCATTATTATATTTTGTCGGTTACAGCTGTGCTTTGCCACGTGGCCGACCGATCACTTACATGCGTCTCTATAGTCATGCGCCCAAAAATTTGCATGCACCTCAAAAGCCATGTGTCCCTAACTTACTTCTGATCCCAAAAGATAGAATCCAAGTCTCTGCATACACTTTCACCGCCATGCGTCCAAAAGCTTTATATGTGCCTCAGAAGCCAAACGCCTAGACTGATCTGTCGTAGACCAAGTCGCCCTTCATACGCCTAATCCTAGACACATCCTGACATATCATCGTCTATAAAATCAGAGATCTTTGAGTCACAGACATGTGCCACGTTTATTCTGACTCAGTTCTGCTCAAGAATGGGTGCTAACCACCCAAGATCTCAGCAACAAACGAATCTCCACAACTGTCAACTCTGGGCGCACCGTCCATGCACCCCACAGCATCCCAATAGAGCAGTTCAACAGATTTAACTTCAACTCTGGGCGTATCGTCCATGCGCCCCATAACATCAACCATGTGGCATTCCCACGTACAGGTGCATCCTATATATGTACGCATGAGCAGACCAGTCTGCTGCTTATAAATAGAAGGATCATTCCTTCATCCACACACACGGAAAGATCATTATATCTACATACAAAGATAAGAATAGACACGTAATGTCTACTTCTCCTCCAAACGTTCTGCAGGCATGTAGGGCAGTCCAGACCTTCAGAGAATCTAAGATTGTCGTCAGATCGTCAATGGAGTCAATGCTTACCACTCGCTCCATCGATACAGTTCCCAGATAAAAATAAAAGTATACTCCTAGGACTACGTCTAAGTCCTATATTGTATACTGTTCTATTTGTAATTGAAATACCAAAGTTTTATCTTAACAAAATCTTGTCGCATTTTCGATGGCAAACATCTCCTCTCTTCTCCTCTCACGTCTATCCCTATTTATGTATTATTGTATTCTTACTTTCTTGCACAAGTGTTGGTAGCAACTCCCGGTAGGGTTGAGTTCATGGAGCTATGGCAGTAAATAGTAAGAAGCATATGGAAGTGTACCTATGGAGGAATAATATATAAATGTCTTTAGGAAATAAGGTAGATTATGGATTATGCAGGGAGTGGGAACCGTGTGTGTGTGTGAGAGAGAGAGAGAGAGAGAGAGAGAGAGAGAGAGAGAGAGAGAAAGAGAGGTAATATTGAGGAGAATTAGTTTCATCTATGATCTTAAATAACTGGCATGGACATAGCCATAAGCGGTTGCTACAATACGGAGGTACAAGAACAGGTTTGAAAGGATCATGTAGAGTGTATATCAAGCATAGTATTGTGCTCATGGGGTAACTCCTCATATGCGTTCCTACATGAACGAGTAATGACATACAGGTACATGTTTAGTTGTTGTAGCATACATACATATCAAGTGAGCAATGGAAGTTTTTCTCTGTGTGTACATAGAAGTGCCAAGCTGAGAATAAGCATGGCTATAAAATAGTATTCGCAGCAAAACATGTGATGCTGGCTTGTAGATGTGGGGTATGCATTAGAAGGATAAATTATATGCGGGTGTTATTAATGGAGATATGGGGCTTAATATTGGAGTATGTATAGGTGACTATGTTTCTGTGTATGTTTGCTAGATGTGGGGAGAGGCTTATTTACTATTGCATGGCCTTATATGCATATCGGTATTAAAAATGGTAGTGGCAGCATGTATGCTTAGCTTTTATGAGCAGTTGGTGGAGAATAATAGCTGGTTTTGTTAATATATATATTATGTGTATGCAAGTAAGGCATGGTAGTAATAAGCATGTGTGTAGGAGTAGGGGGTAGTATGTTGTGTATATGGAGCTGAATTCTTATACCAATTACTAATTTAGGGAGTTAAGCTCATAAATAGGAGAGTGGCTATTGGGCTCTATGGGTATACTAAAGTCTAATATATTGGTAGATATCCTTCTCTCTTTATGGTATTATTATTATTATTGTAAGTAAACCAGTAATATTATTTAATTAACTTCTAAATTTATAATTATAGGCCATTGGACCAGATGGACTTGGACCATGGACCAAGTTTTCATTCTTGGCTATCTGATTCAGGCAAGTATTGTCACGACCCGCACCCGGTGAAAGTGCTCGAGATCGTAGGTACGTCCAGCCTACGTCGTAGTGTCGACAGTAGAATGCTATCCTAGGTGTCAAACATCTAACACAGTATATATGTACCTGTACAGAATCTACTCTCCAATCGGAGGACAACTCAGTAGATACAACTCAATCACAATAACTAGAGATGGATAACCAGCAAGAATCAGATAGATATGAAATATTCAAAGTGAGATACAACCAGAAATGAAATAGGTTTAAGTGTTATCAACACCACAACAAAAATATAAAATAATACATCTCAAGACATCTGAATAACAGATAAATAGTCCTAGCAATCTAGCCTAGGAACTATGGTAGTCCCCTCAGTGCAAACTGGATCCTCCTGAGAGTCCAAGTCACATTTGTAATCTACATCAGCATCGTAGTAGGTGGTGCAAAAGTCCTCCAAGTTCTCTGTAATATTTTATCAACGATTCCAGTCAGGATGAGAGCGAAAATATAACTCTGAAAGCAGTTCCATAACATGGTAGGAAATATAGAACGAGCAATAGCATAAAATACATGAAACGTTGTAAAGAGATGAACAAAAACAGTGAATATAGACAAAATCTGAGTACAAAAATGATATATAGAAAAGAACTATAAGTAAATATAGGTGTTTCGGAGCACAAGATGGTTTATAATTAATGTAGGTTGTACATGATTATTCTACGGTAATTCAATTATACGTGAAGGTATAGCGATATGTACATGATTACACTATAAGATTTAATCACATAACTACTTCTACTTTCCCTCCCAAATCAATACCCAAGGATCCGTTCAAGTTATGTTACGTACATAAATGTTGGTTATACATGAAGCACATGTGAACATGATAGTACATGAGAGCACATGTGTGTATATGAATAAATACGAGTACAAGGAGTACATGATGTACATGAGCACATGAACATGAAATACTTGATGCACCCGATGAATGGATAACATCTCATGAAAAGATCCATATATTACCAATCCGTGTGAACGATGTGTCAGCATCAAGTAAAGTTGTAAACCCCCCTAATTTTTGAGATATTTATTTATATTTTTACAATATTTTTATTGTTATTTTATATATTATGGTAACAAGTTTAATGAAACACTCTATGTCCATACAGATAAACATTTACAAACTTCTATACAAAATAGTCAAAAAAATGTATGTTATTTGAAAATTTTTAGTAAACTTTTACTATATTGTTTTTAATTTTATAGGATTTTATTGATTACTAAAATGATATATAATTAACAATATTTTTACTAATACTAATAGTAGTAGTTAATTGCCACATTATATGTAGTTAGTAGGTTATGTTGTTCAAATTATTTATTAAAATATTTTAGAAATATTTTAATAAATAATATTTTAGAAATATTATTTATTAAATTTGGTTGGATTTTTGTGTGTGTATAATTATTGATATTTATGTATAGTATAAAAGAAAAATAAAAAATAAAGAGAACAACTCGCGAGATATTGAAGCCAATATCTCGCGAGATGAAAAATCCACCGTAAACCCGACCCAAGCCTCTGTAGATAACAGAGAATCCTCTCTCTATATATATATATATATATATATATATATATATATATATATATATATATATATCGGGTTTGGGAGTGAAGATTTATCGACAGACCCTAACTTCTCCAAACCTCAAACAACAGCCGCGACCCCAGGCGCCTTGCCCATGCGTGCCACCGTGCCTGGCCGTCGGGCCACTGCCACACGGCCGCGAGCGGCGACAGGCCAGCAGCAACAGGAACCAAAGGACAGTAGCAGCAGCGGTAGTCTAGTGCCTCTTCTTCCAGTAACGTTCCTATCTCCAAGGTTCGTTAATTCATGAGCTATTTTCTCTGGTACAACCCTATCATAAACCGTTGTAATTCTCTTTAAATAGTATGTTTTAGTTTGCAATGTAGGCGAAGAAATCGAGTCGAGAAATCGACGAAAAACAGAGCACATATCCTTTGTTTATAACAATCTTGATGCTATCTTGGAAGATAGATTATGATCGGCACAATAGGCTTTTTCCAAAAGGAATTGAAATAGTTAGAGACAACCTATAGCACTTCGAAATCACTTTTGTAGAATAAATTTTCATTCACTGTACGTAAAGATTTTCGATTTAAAAGTTAGAAAACTGTTTTTAAAAAACTATAAATTTTTAAGAAAACTTTTCGATACGGCGTGCGCCCCAACAAACCGGGCGACGTGATCGCAACCCTTAAGCATCGAAAGGCGCATATTGATGTTGTCGACGTGGGGGAACTAACAGAACTCGATTTTGTTGTGCGTGCGTGACAAAATTGAACCGTATCCGTCAAGATATCATGTATCGGCCACTTTACAAAATAGGCCATAACTTTGTGCGCATTCTTCGAATCGAGACGAAACTTGTGCCAACAGGACCGTATCATTTTTCTGGACCTGTATGCCAAGGTTGGTCCAATTCTGTAAAGGTCGACCGGAATGTCATTTTGGCGGGCTTGCGACCCGATCTAACAGGCAAATTTGTGCATGGCCCATCGAAATCTAATTTTAGACAAATGGTTGGGTTTGTCTCGTCAAATCGGATCGTAGACATATAGTTTTATGACTTAGAGACCGTACGCACTTGTACGCTTTTCGGTGCAAAATGGATCCAACAGCGAACCTCGTTTTGACAAGAAATATGATTTTGCTTCTGTGTCTAGATTTGGACTTTTGGGCAGGCGTTTCAAGACATCTTTTATATCAAAAATGTTTATGGTATTTATTTCAGCATCCGAGGACGTTTGGGAGATTTGGCGTTCTTGCTTCAACGATTTGCCGGTTCTTGCTTCATCTTTTAAATCTTCTGTCCTTTTGTACACCACCTCAGGCAAATACCTTGCCATATTTACTGCTTATATTTAGTTTACATTTTCTTTTAGTTGTTGCATATTCCTGTCAGCTTATTTCTAGTTCTTCCAGTTGATTTACTTACTTGCTTTCTGTTATACATGATACAAGTACTAGTCTTATTTTCTTATTGTCTTTAAATTGTGCATGTGGAACTAGAGTTAAGGGACTACCATTTGTAGTATATTTCATAAACCTTGACACAGTTATACCACGAGATATATGTGAGATAAATAGCATATAGAGGTAGTTGCGTGTTGGCTGATTACTCGTGCGTATGTGTTAGGTCTAACTGCTAATAGAGGCATGTTAGTAGACTTGGCAGTTAATAGAGGTACATTGTCGTGGATGCGACTTAGATAGGTACATTGGATGGGAAGAACATTTCTTTATCGTATGGGCCACTATTGTACTTTTCTTTATAACCCAGAAGCTCCGATTGAGATACGGGTATGCTTACCTCTCAGGTTGGCCACTGCCATTATTGGAACTATATATGCCTGGTCACTGTTACCCAGGTGGGGACTACACCGGATCCTAGTTATAGCCAGACGTGCCCATGCGATTGAAGGCTTGTTCTTAACTACATGAACGCAGTAGAATGGTTAGGTGACCTGAGTTAATGTCATGTCACCCTCGTTCCAATAGTAGCAAGGGACAATATCGCATCACAGATTAGTGTGCTACCCCTTGTCCTTGTTTAGTTGTAGGGGTAGTCCATTGTTTTGATGATGAGATATTGGGCCTTCTTACGATTGGGACTATTTTACTTTACTTGTGACTTATGACATATATATATTAAATTTTTGTGGCACGTCCTTCCTGTATCTTGTTACGTCCCTCTGTGGACCTGGTAATCTCTCCAGGTGTGTGCTTTTCATAATTTTTTGCAGGTGATCTAGCCGAGATCATGGTCTTTCCTTTGTTATCGAGGAAAGTTGCTCTTGGATCGTCAATTACCATTTTTATCGATTCTTTCCTTGTATATTTTTCCTCATTTAAAATGGTTGGTAGTGGATTTGTCTCCGCCCAACTACATGTATAAATGACAAATTCATATTGATTTATATTATTATTCTCTTATTTTTTTGTATGAGATTTAGTTATCATGGTTTACCGTATTTTACAACATATAATACATCTGAGGATTCTATATATTGGAGTATACTTCATATATATACAGCTAGCATGTCTACTTATATAGCCCTAAGAATTTTGGGACTGGTTAGAAAGACCCAGAATGTTTTCCTTAGTTTGCCATACCACCTAAGGCCATGAAACGCAATATATATACACAAGTGTAGCAACCATCGGCCAAGTTATATGACTACAACCTAGTCTTAAGTTACTTGTCCTCCCTTCGACCCTAAAACTAATATCGTGACCTTCTAGTCATTTGAATTTGAGAATGATTAGGATCTTACCCTTGGTCAAAACACCAACCTAGGAGATTATCTGTCCTCAAGGAACCAATTATAGTGAGTTTCTAATTATTCATCTTGATTCTTATTTTAACTAACAACCCTTATGACTATAGTCTAACAGGCTTAATACAAATAAAATTTATGACTTAGTCGTTAGAGATCTTTTATTTGACAAGCCGTAAAGTTCGTTAGCCCATCAATAACTCTCGTATACCCTGGACAAGTGGATCAATCTATTTTATTGACTCGTATGTCGTTGTATGCAATCGTTTTTCATATAACCAAAATTGGGGTACGATCTTCAAACTTGATTCATATCTATCGTATCGCATTATTTATTACACTGTGTACCATTCTTTTATAATTAAAAGTGAAGGTACGACCTCACGACTTGAAATTTTTTTCTAATTAACCCTAGAAACCATGTCTTATTATCGGGAGTGAATAGATTGTAGGCCTTCTAAATTTTTGGATTCACTAGGATTATCGAATTATTTGGATAGATTGATTTCCACTGGTGTCATAAATTAGTGCCTCGTTGACACCCACTTTCTATTTAGATCATTTGGTGTCCCTAACCGTGACAATGATATTCGGAGCACGAGACCAGCTGTTACCTCCCAACAAATTTCACTTACAAAACATAAACGACTCCACTTTCATGTAGACATATTATGTCATACTCAAACATGTTCCCTTGTACTCTATTTTATTATATGACTTTCAGGTAAAAAAAGGGGGCTAACTATAACCCTTACCATAATACCGATACTTCCGACTTCAAATATAGATTGAATATCGACTCAAATCTTTTGACCCAATATATGGTTGTGATCTACGCGAAATCCTCTACGCACTTGCTACTAGTGTGCCGCCCAATCGAGGCCCCATGTGCTACCTATACACAAAAGTCACAAAATGCGCATTTTTGGGCTTAAGGGAACCTAGCTAACCATCCCGATGGAAAATTAGCCTAACCATTTGAGTTTGAACCTAATCTAGGGTGCCCTAACCTAATAGGAATGGTTCAATTGATTTTTCGATCTTAGCTAGCCAATGTAGATTAAAATCCAAGAATTGTTTGACCCATGATTGATGTCTAATTAGGGAATCCATTAAGACCCAGTTAAATCCATCCATGCACATCGCCATATTGGACTATAAAACGAAACTTGATGAGAAAAGTCCTTACACCTATTAAGTAGTCCCTACCTCATGACCCAATAATCCTCCTCCTATAAAATTGTAATATATCTCTTTGTAGCTTAGGTTATGAGATGAAGGAAATTCCGTTGTACCATCTTGTTTTCGGTTACGCTTGATCAAGACCTGTAAGCCCCCTGATTTTTGGATTTTAAATTTAATAATTTTAATTATTTTATATGGATATTTTAAATATTAAAGTCAATAATGACTATGATAGTAGTTTACCGTAGCTTTGACTTTTGAAGCACAAAAAATATTATTTCTCAAAACCAATTCCATATTTGAATTCTATATTCGTCCACCGTCAGTTTGATATATCATATCACATCAAAATTTGTTTTTCAACATTCTTTTGGCTTCACATGATTTCAGGTCAACTTAGGGTATTTGATCATTTATCGTAATTCTTGGCCCAACTTCTAAATTGATTTCAGGACTTGACATAGATCGAAACTGTATGACACAATATATAATTTTGATCCATTTTGAGTCTACAATGCACATGCCTAGGGTATACCATCCAATCGAGTTCCATGTGCTACTTATTTACAAATGGCACATGAGACTTATTAAATTGATTTTTGGGTCCAATTTGACTAGTAATGTTACTCGGACCCTAACCTAGTCAACCCTACTAGCTAGGCTGGAGTACCAAAACCTAGTATACATATATTTAAGGGAATTTTGATGATTTAATTGCCGCCATATGTAATATTCTCTTATATCTTTGACTTGGTCAAACTACTATCCAAATTAGGAAACCTATTACTAATAATATAATTTGGAGAACCAAATCATATTCAAATTAGATCAAACCAAAGCCAATGCCCTAATAATATAAATACAAATCCAACACTAACCTTTTCCTCTCTTTATAACCACCAACACCCCGTATCCCCTACTTCCATGCGGCCACAACCTCCCAACCCGAAACCCTAGCCGACCCCCATTTCTTTACAAAATATGATTTTTTCTCGATTTCTCTGCCAACCACCACCACTCTTGTGATCCCTTCGATGTTCTCTTCCACCCTAGAACTGTAGGAGCAACCTTCTGGCCGTTATAGAGGTACACGATGCACTACTTGGGCCGAAACTCTGTCGAATCAAACTTTGAAACGTCACAGCAGGTTAGTCGACTTATAGATGATGTTTCACCCACTTTTTCTCATATGTTTGTCCTCAAACCAAATATAAGAGTTACTTTTGTATGTCTACACCAACCTCTGATCGCCGGATCCCTTAGTTCCAAGTGGTTTACCCGTGGCGTCGAACCTTCCATAGGGTGTCCAGAACTGACCAGTTCTGTTACAGGCCACTTTTTGTCTATCTAAGGTCAGTTTCTAACCTTTTTATATTTTTAGTCATAATCTAGTCAATAACTTTCCAAAGCATATATAAAAGTTAGGTTTTACATCCGTTTACTATTTTTAAAAATTTATGACATTTGTCGTGTCACCGAACTCCGAAAAATTCTGCTTTCCTTGTGTCCAAAAGTGTCAAAACTCCATGAATCCATATTAAACTTTATGTTGTACAAGATTTAACATTATAAATACTGTCTTAATTAATTTCTAGAATTTTATAGAATTTATTAATTTTATTTTATCATGTTTCAAAACTAAATTAATGGGTCAAATTGAAGAAGTCATATGTGACATTGATATAAGAACTCTTGTGAAAGGATTTCGCTATTGAAAATATCATTATAGCAATATAAATATTTATAGATAAATTTTAGAATTTAATTATATTATTTTGTTATAATTGTAAAGTATTTACGAGAGAATTTGGTACCTTATGTAGTTATATAATAGATGCAATATCTAACAATATTATGACAACTAGGAGACGTAGATACTCATATAATCGATACATGATATATTGATATAGAATATTAAATATATATTATTATAGGTGAGCTTGGAAGGATCGACAAGGACACCAGAGTTGGTCGGGCCTACCCGCAGACGGCAGTTACAGGCAAGCGTGCCTTGCCTTCGTTACAGATCTTTCTTTTCTGTCTTATTGTTCTTTTTTATTACCATTACATGACGTAAGACATTGGTACTTAGTGTCCATTTATAGACAGGTACCGATGTCATGATAGTGACATCGAGTATTGACATTAGGCATTACTTACATACTGGTGTGTCCATTGACACGATTGACCACAGGACACCGACACATTCATGATGTGAGGTTTACATGATTATTCGTGGTATTGACCTCGTATTATCATTCAAGATTTCTTTATCACAATAGTTTTTTACTTTTGAGATGACTGTACAGACTTGACATTGCTAGATTCTAGACATGGGAATTGGGAAGAACATGACTACAATATCAGACCTATTGTGTGGCCCGTTGTTTTGTGACCTTTATCTCTGTAGCAGAGTAAGGGATTATTACTGTCGAGAATTGATTGTCCTTGGTGCCAAGACATAGGTACTGGGGACAATATCCTGCGGAGGTGCTAGTGAGCCTTAGTGGAAGCGGTCTGCTATTTTAGAAAAGTATCTCACTTGCATAGCACATAGACGGATACAGTAGATTACCTTAGTTCATATTTTTATTTATATACCTTGGCATGTATATTATGCACCTTGCTAGTCCTCTGAGGACCTGGCTATTTCCCAGGCTTAGAAGAAGCTGAAGACTACCCAGAGGTTTACGGTTCGGGAGATGAGACCAGAGGCATACCAGCACATGAGGACGAGATTGTGCCAGAGGACTTCTCGTGATCATGTTACCTTCATATTTAGTCTTGCTACATTATTTTCTTTTTTCATCATACTGGTAGTTGATTTGTACTTTATTTTTTATCTCTGTGGTTTCGGGATATTTTACCCGCATAGACTTCTTTACTTTTATTGTTGGATATTTGAGATGTTTCCTTACTTATTCTTGATCACTTTGTGGACTCTATGGATGTGATTAGATGTATATACATGTGGACTGTGTTGTATTTTTGGGTGTTATCATGATTTACAGCTTAAGTATTTTGCTAATGAGCTTGTTGTATAGCTTGGCCCATTGGTGAAGTGCTGCAGGCATGTATTCGTATACCTGGTCATACGTATTTTGGGACTGGAACGTTATAAGACCCCTCCTACTGTCTTGATAGGATATGTTCAACATATGAGCAATGTTAAGTAAGTAATACCTAGACCTCCTATAGAGTCCATGACAATGACTAGAAGTACCTCATAACATCAAACACCTCCTTGCACTACAAAAAAATACCTTTTGGGACGATAATATTCGATACGCTAATTTGAAGTGTACCAAAAAGCTAATATTTGGGACATAAATTGAGTTTGTAATAAAAGATAATATTATTTAGGACAGATTTGTAAATAAACTTAAATATGTACCTTATTTAAGACCAAAAATTTATTCCGTAACAATAAAAATGGATTCTGTCAAAATAAGACAGCGGGTAGGGGGATTAAATTTTGCTTTCCCTCAACTATTATTTCACTGTTATCTAAAAATATATAATCCCTAATTCTCTTTCCCGTACAGACCAGAGCACCCCCAAATCCCTCTTCCCTCCCTCCCTCCTCCTCCTCCTCCTCCTTCCAAGAACAGATCCAAAACCCTAGATCCCAACCCTCCTCAAATCATAATCCTGATCCCAACCCACCTCCACACCCACGCCTAGACCATCGTCTCCGTGCTGGCACCCGCTGGTGAGTCCATCACATGGGGGGTGAGTTTTGATTTCGACAAGATCGTCGTGACTTCTAAGTGTAAGCAGATCATGATATTTCTTGACATCTTGAGTTTTCTCTAGTGCTTTCTCTTTGAAAGTCATCCCTTGTGCATAATTTTTTAATTATTTTTTTGTATGTGGAGCTTTGTTTTTTGGCTTGAGATCCAGTTGGGGCTTAAACGATAAGGGTGAGGAGGACGATGGGTTCAACACGATAGAAGCTCACAGAGGTCCTCCATCCTTTGCCAAATTTCCCACCTTGATGTCCTTGTTTGCAAATAAAATTAGGATATTTTGGTCCTTTTGCGTGCAGGGGTTCCTGGAAAGACGATGGATAACAAAGAAGACAAATTTTCTGTTGCCATCTCACAGATAGTTGTTGTCCGATGGGCTTCTAACGCCATCAACTTGGTAATAACAATCATATGTATATAGTTTATGAATTAATATACTACAATACATGAAATAAAAACATTTCCTGTGATCCTATGAAAATTTGGAGTGAGTTCTGGTCCTTTGTGAAATAGCAATACTTCTTCAATCTACAGTTGTGTTCAATGTATACTTGCTACATCCCCTTTATTTATTATTATTACTTTGCTAAAGAATCGTTGTTGGTTGTAGTAGAATCATATTATGAATGATCAGAGGGCGATGACACCTCGATTGAAGCACTCCGCCATGGAGCATTACCATAGAAGCAAAATCAAACATAGGTAATCAGTTATTGTTGTTATATACAAATTATTTTGTCCTCCTTGTGAAAATATTACTTTGTTATGTTTTTTTTTCTTCTGAATATGGTTAAGTTTAAGTTGGATTATAGAAAATATAGTTATTTTATATGTATGCTTTCAATTTTTGTGTTTTGACTTAATTTCATCAACATTGTAATCCTCTAGTTGGGTATAATCTTGAATACTTATAATATAATAGATCTAGTCATCTTTCAGATTTTAGCTCAATGTTTTCAAAACGAAAACTGAGAGGACAATAAAATCATTTATATGTTCAATTATATCGTTATCTTTCTCTTTGATTTTAACTTATTCTAATCTCACTGATTTTTTTAGATTTCTTGAAGTTTACTTTTGACCTCGTCGTACTCTTGCGGAATATAGTAGTTACATGAAGCACATCTGTCCTTTGATTGACTTTGCCGTCCTTAATTATATTTGTATTGATGTTGCAGGCCAAGCCCTTGAAAAATCTGAATGGTCAAGTGTGCCAGATTTGTGGTGACACTGTAGGGCTTACCGAGACGGATGATATTTTTGTTGCTTGCAATGAGTGTGCCTTCCCGGTGTGCCGTCCTTGCTATGAATATGAGCGGAGAGATGGGAATCGGTCATGCCCTCAATGCAAGACCAGGTACAAAAGGCATAAAGGTCAGCTTTTATTTTAAAAATTATGTCCTCAGTACTTTAGGTGTTCTAACTGTAATATAAGTTATAAGTTATATATCTGATTTTATGACTTCCTCATAGATTTCAACTAGATCGGAACATACATAAGGGGTTCAAATGTCAATTTAGTACATTGTACGAGAAATAGCAAGTAACGAAAACTGGCAGTGTTAATGGAAAATGTGAATGTTGGTCCGTCATGTACATGGACCACATCATAAAAAATTGAAAAAGTTCATCCAAGAGGGTTGAAATGCTTAGTTGCTGGAAAATAGCATGCTGAACAAGTCAACCACATTTGTAAGGAAAAGTTGGGAAGGATATAGAAAGTTTTCAAATTAGATAATTGTGTCACTATGACTTGTTCATTTATATTTTTGTATAACTTATGATGCTATTTCCTATTATGGATTTTGATGTGAGTTATCTGCTTGATGTATCACATTACAGGCAGTCCTAGAGTTGAGGGAGATGATGAGGAGGATGGAGCTGATGATCTGGATAATGAGTTCAATTACGCTCAAGACAACGATAAGGCAGTGCATACATGGCGACAAGGCCAGGAAAAAGCTGTTGATTTATCTACTTCTTCTAGACATGAATCTCAACACCGTATCCCCCGTTTGACTAGTGGACAATAGGTGTGACATTTCGATAATAACTTTAATACAGTGGCATTAGAAGCCTTCTCATTTATTTTAGGTTACTGAGTACTTCCACTTCCTTATCAAAAGATCAAATGCTCTGCAAATGACCAGGCCTTGAAGTAAAAAATAATTGATGTGGCAGAATCAGTGTGTGGTCCATTACTTAGGAAACCAAATGGTTCTTGAAATAATTGAATCTAATAATTGGCACCTGAAGTACTTCAATTTAAAGTTCTCTTGGCTTGTTCAACTGCTACTAAGTTTATGCATAAAAAAGTGGCTGATCAAGTTCCCCTGATATGGTGTCTTTAGAAACATGTTTTTTCATAGATCATGAGACATTCTTCTTGCAACTCAACATTTCGTATTCCTAATGCATGGACATCTTAGTTAAATTGCTCATCATTCCAGCATTTCCCTCCTCGGTATGGTACCATGTAACAGTCCAATATAAAGTAAGCTCTAGAAAAGACGTGACCATCTTTGTATAAGGAATTGTTGGTGCGATGTCCTTTGGTCTCTTTTCACCCACTGTGACCTTATAATCCAACATCATTTTACAATTGCATATGATAGTGTTTTTTGTTCACTGCACATCAGACCATTTCTTGGATCTCCTTTTGCTCACTTTCAGGTTTCTGGGAAGTACCTGATGCTTCGCTTGATCGACAGTCCATCAGATCATCTGGCACTCTAGGGTATGGGGAGCAACGTACACACTCAATTTCTAGTGTCGATCCTAGCTTACCAGGTAACTTTTTTTGTTATTTCAATTTTCAAAGAATTTCAACATATTTTGCTTTATGAGTCAATTAATGTATCTCTCTTTATTTGGTGTCTGAGCACAGTTCCCGGGAGAATAGTGGACCCTTCAAAGGATTTGAACTCATATGGGCTGGGAAGTGTAGATTGGAAGGAAAGAGTTGAAGGTTGGAAACTCAAACAAGAGAAAGATTTGATGAATCTTTCTTAGAGATTCCTGGTGAGATTCTGGCCTATTGACATATTAAAAGACAAATTAGTATTTCAAACAAAATCATAATTTGTGACCCTTGAATGATTAATATTGGGTAGCCTTCTTTTAGTTCAGGTATTTTGTACTCATATCGACTTCATTTTTAGTTAAATTGAGCTGCTTGGACATATCATACTAGTTTATATAATGTAACACTGTTCTAAACTATATCAATTCTATTTGGACCGATTCTATTTGGAATGTGCAATAAGTTATCCCAAACAGCACCAATTCTGTAATTTGTGAGCCTGTATAATAAAGTTATCATAAACTGCTCTAGTTCTATTTAGACTGATCCAGCCAATCATTATTTCTAACAAATAAATGAATATTTTAGCACCAAATGAAGTAATAGCATACCATGTTCGATTTAGAGAGAATTATACAATTATATGGAAACAAATAATAGTGTGTGAAGCTGCTGGATTTAGATGATGGAGCACTGTTCTTTTTTTACTTTCATATAGACTGGGCTAGTTTCACATAGACTTGCATACAGAAAGTTAACATTCTAATATTAACAGTTTTTCGATAGTTTCATTTAGTGTAGCCATGTATTTTTCACTTGCATTCTAAGGTACTGTTTGGTTGGAGACATTGGGGTCTGTCATTTTGGCTCATCCATAATTATATAATTTCATGATTCAAGTTGAACCTCCGTAATTCCTTGCCTTTTGTGCATTTTGGTTGATTCCTATATTCTTGGTTGAGGGATGAATTGGGGAATTGTAACTTCTAATTTCTTAATCACATCAATGAGAAGTTGCTCTTAAGTTACTGGTATCAAATTGTCGTCTGGTGTTGTGGAATCAAGGTATTAAGAAATTAATGAAAAGTTGCTCTTTAGTCATGGGTGTTAAGTTTGTACAACACTAAATGTTTACCTATTCTTGTACTTACAGAATAGCAATCAACTTCAACCTTATATACTTGTTGATGGGAATATTATATATTAGCACAATGTTTTGTGTCGGAAAGGAGCTATAAGTTAGACTGCATGGATTTGTGGCTTTTCAACTATTGAATAAAAAATGTCATAAAAATGTATTCTTCAAGGATTGGTTTTTTTAAACTCGATTGTGGCTTGTTTTGCAGAGTCCATGCTGTCTGAGGAGTCTATTCAAAAAGTTCTCTCTGGTAGTTTAATTTTCCTTACGTTTTGAAGAAGATAAATGGCGGGGCCAAGGCATTCAAATGGAAGCTATTTTAGTTAATAGATCTTCACTCTTAAGGGGTACTAAATGAATAGAGGAAAAGGATTCAAGCAGTTGGTAAAAGCAGCATCATATATTACTCTTAGAAAAGAACCTCTTTAGATATTTATTCCATTCTTCATTGTTTGTCATATTTCAAATTAATAACAATTAAAAATAGAGAATGACTAATTGGAATAAAGGGAATAGTTATATATGTTTCTCCCTTGCTCCTCTCATTTGTTAAACCTTCCACTCCTTTAAGAACTCAAGCAGTGCTTATGCAAGCTGAGCATGATAGATCTAGGCAATGTGTGTACAGGTTTGAAAGTTTCAAGTCTGCCCATGATCTATGCCTGAATATTCATCCGTGGACCCTCACATTCTTATTTCTTTAACATATTATTTATGATTTTCTTAATTGGTGAGAAGTAGAAGAATTCTTTATACGGAGCTAGATAAGTCTAGTTAGCTAGTGACCTTGTAACCGGTGGTATAATCACTTTTGGTTTTTGTTTCTTTCTTTCATCAATGTTGTCCAAAAGATGTGTTTGTAGCATATGTTCTATCCTCCAGTCTGAACTCCTAGCTAATTTATATTGATTTCATCAACATTGATATCATTGGTGCCATTCCATTTTTATCTTAACCACACTTGTATCATGCTATTGTTTCGCAAGTTTACATCTCAATTTGGCATGCCCTTTTGCATCTGTAGTTTCTCTCAAAACTATCAAGTCATACTTCAGCTGAATCTTTTACTCCCATGAAGAACTTTGCCCTTATTTCTTTGTTTCCACAGGACTTGGCATTTGTTGTGGATGGTGTTGCTTTAGAAATTGTTCTGATGAGATATAAGTAGGCTTTCACTAATTGGCGATTCTCTCGAGGACAGCCGTCTGCTGTCGTGTAACTCTTTCACAGAAGGCTTGTCACTTCCAATCCCAGAATACGTATTTTAAAATGCATGTACTGTTTAAATATAAATATTTTATATTTATCATGTATTGCTCTGTATCTAAATTCCTTTAATTTTATGTTAATTAATTTCCTGCAATTTGATTCCTGCACTTTACTTTCTGCTTTTATACTCTGCGTTAGCTTTGCTATGGGTTCGGCTCAGATTGGTTTAATTATGTTGGTCCATCATGAACGAAATAAACCCCCACCTACCACCACTCCTTCATTTAAAAGCCCATCCCCTTTCTCTCTCTTCATTACTCTTCTTCTTCCTCATAACTCTTCCACCAACCTAGAAGAGATAGGCAAGTGCCAACTTACTTCTTGATGGATCTCCATTTTTGTTGTTCCATTGTCTCCCTCTCAATATTCTAAGACACTTTAGTGCTTGGCATTTTCAATTTCTATGGCTAAATTCTTCTAGATCTAAGTTTATAGTATTTTAGATTTCTTGGTTTTGATCTATTTAACATTGTTATTTCCAAGTTTTGATAGTTCCATGTTGTAGAGAATTTCGTTCTACCCCATTTTGACCTATGGAAGTCCAAATTTGGACTTACGGTAAGGTTTTATGGAGCTTGGAAGCCAAGGGGTCCATGACCATCCTTCTCAGGTTTTTCTGAGAAGATGGGTCTCTCATTTCTCAGCCGCATGAGAATCTCATTTCTCAGCCGCATGGATTATTTATTCCCAATCTCATTTCACAGCCGCATGAGAATCTCATTTCTCAGCCGCATGGATTAATTATTTCCCAATCTCATTTCTCAGCCACATGGATTATTTATTTCCCAATCTCATTTTACAGCCGTATGAGAATCTCATTTCTCAGCCGCATGGATTATTTATTTCCCAATTTATTTCACAGCCGTATGAGAATCTCATTTCTCAGCCGCATGGATTAATTATTTCCCAATCTCATTTCTCAGTCGCATGGATTATTTATTTTCCAATCTCATTTCACAGCCGCATGAGAATCTCATTTCTCAGCCGCTTGGATTAATTATTCTCATCTCATTTCTCAGCCGCATGGATTAATTATTTCCCAATCTCATTTCTCAGCCGCATGGATTATTTATTTCCAATCTCATTTCACAGCCGCATGAGAATCTCATTTCTCAGCCGCATGGATTAATTATTTTCCAATCTCATTTCTCAGCCGCATGGATTAATTATTTCTCAATCTCATTTCTCAGCCACATGGATTATTTATTTCCCAATCTCATTTCACAGCCGCATGAGAATCTCATTTCTCAGCCGCATGGATTAATTATTTCCAATCTCATTTTTCAGCGTATGAGAATCTCATTTCTCAGCCGCATGGATTAATTATTTCCCAATCTCATTTCTCAGCCGCATGAGAATCTCATTTCTCAGCCGCATGGATTAATTATTTCCAATCTCATTTCTCAGCCGCATGGATTAATTATTTCCCAATCATTTCCCACAGCCGCATGGATTAATTATTTCCAATTATTTTCCACAGCCGTATGGATTATTTATTTTCCAATCATTTTCCGTAGCCGCATGAATCTTTATTCCTCAGTCGCATGAGATTATTTATTTCCCGATCATTATTTATCTTCCAATTTTATTTTCCGAATTTGGTATTAATTAACATTGATTGTTATCTTGATTTATTATTGATCATGCGTTCCTAGATGGAACTAAGAGAATGGCTAGTCGTCTTATTGAATTAAATGGAATGAGATACGTTCATATTTGCAATCGATTGGCCAATCCCGAATATTGACATATAGATACATGCAGGCTACAATTATTTATTTATTTTACGAAAGCAGCATGTGTACTCTATGGTCAAGGTATGATTATTCCGTGGTTAGTTTTAATTGTTGCATTACGCTATGTAAGACCTACAACTTAACCGCACGGGTATCGTTGTAGAGTTGGACATATCGTACCTTGTACGGAAGTACTCATTCTGAATGACCATGATCCACGGTATGGAATTTTACTTAACATAGAAGCTACTAAGTTAAATAAAATAATGATTGCATGGAGAGTATGGATTTCTGAGTTCTTACATGGCAGCCCTCTTTGGGACTATTAGTGCCCGACAGGCCGACTGGTTCCCACAGATACTGCAAATTTGCTACACGGGCAGGGAGCGGTATCTGCTTATATTATTATATATTATATATTGATGACGGGCGTCCCGCTGGGACTCGTCTAATTCATGATTGGCGCAATTGATTGATTGGATAGACTAGCCTTGCTTGCCCATAGTAAGAACTGAGAAATCCTTATTACATAATTCCAGGATAACTTGGGACTCACAGTAGTAAGCCGTAGGAGTTAGATGGCCGTTTAAGTTGATTTGTTTGTGTACTGTACCTACTTTGTTACCTAACTGAGTTGATCATAGCATCAGGACATGACGGGCCAACTTCTGTCCTTGTTTGGTTGGGAGGTTGGTTCGAAGTGTCGTGATGTTACGTGAATCCCAGTAGCAAGCAGAGATCTATTATTATATTCTCTTATTTATTGGTTTCATATCGTGCTTCCTTGTGGTACTTGCTATTAGAGGTCTAACCTCTCTGGTTTTGCATGGCCAGATTTAGAGCCGGTTCCCGAGGACTCAGCTTACTTCCACCTCCAAGATGGTCAATACTAGAGGAATGATCGCAGGAGGACTCGAGTGGGTTCCTTACTTCCCCGCTCGTTTTGTTAATTACTTTATATTTTACCGCTTGGCACCGACATGTTAGTCGGATAGTCTTGCACTTACTTTTAAATAATTGTAATTAAGTCAGACTGCAGCTGATAACAATTGTGTATATGTTGCTATATCATCTGGCTATGTTTTGTAAAGCCAGATCTCAAGAACATTTTGACTAAACGTTTGGGACGCCTTATTGCTTTATCTTAAATGTTCTCTGTTATTGTTTCTTGTTTGAATGATTGAGACATTAGATGTGAAGTGACCATAGGAAGACTTTCATGTAGCATGTACCCCTTGTCTTTTAGACAGCATTGATCGTATTATACGGGTATTCATCTACCCGTAATATGTAGCTGGCTGAGTTATTCCTCCGCTCTCCAGTATTCTGGTTCTGGGGCGTGACAAGGTTTTAGTGGTGGCCCATGCAGGTCTGATTTCAGACTTGTGGGGTGTTTTAATTTTAGAATGTCTCAATCACACATGTTCTCCCTTGATCTCATGATTCGTTGTTCTCAATCCTAGATTGACCTTCTCATATCCTTTGGCTTCATTGACCCTTCATGTCCGGTCGTTTGATTGTTCTCTTGTCCCTTTTCTCAAGGGCACCTCGTCCGTACCTGTCAGGGCTGGACAGCAGCAACATGGGCAACATGACCAGGTTGGTCAGCAACAAGGGTCAGAACTACTTCAAGAGACTATCCAAGAAGAAGTGATATTGGAACCAGCAGCTGAACCGCAGTATCCGGAGGTTCTTACACCACCCACAGTTCCACCTACCCCTGTGGAAGTAGACACACCAGCCCTTCTGGAGATCATGAGAGGGATGATGCTACTCAGCAACACCAGATGTTAGCCCAGCAGCGCATGCACGCTCAGTTACAAGAGCAGAATATATTACTCAACCAAGGATTACAGACGGCTTTGGAAAGAGGAGTGAGAACAGATTCAGGAGCGTCAGCCAGGTTTTGCAAGTACAACCCCTGCCGTTCGAAGGCACGGAGGATGCCATCTTAGCAGATGAATGGCTTAAGGATATTGAGGCTATTTTGACAGCCGCTAAGGTGCCGGCAGAAGAACGTGTGGATCAGGTGAAGTGTTACTTCAGGATCTCGCACGTGATTGGTGGGAATCAGAGGAGGTAGGCATCAGACGTCCTGTGGCTTTGGACGATTTTACAGCAAGATTCAAGACAAAGTACTATGGAGTTGTGGCGCAGTTTGAGCTACAACAGAAGTTTATCATCCTCAGACAGGCTGGCAAGACGGTAGATGCTTATGCAGCAGAGTTCTGCAGATTGAGTAGGTTCGCCCCAGAGATGGTAGCTACAGAGAGCCAGAGGGCTATGAGGTTTCAGCAAGGGTTTCATCTTGAACTCTTGCAGTTGATAGTGGGGCATAATTACCAGACTTTTGATAAAGTATTGACGACGACTCGAAGGCATGAGATAACCGTTCAGAGGATTGCGGCCAGGACTGGAGGTCAGAAGAGATCACACAGTCAGATTGAAGGAGGAGGGAGAGTAGCGCCCCGAACAACAGCATCATCCCCTGGCATTCGTATCCATGATGTGGCACTGCGAGGACCAGCACCACCACCCAGGCAGCAGCAACAGCAACAGAGGAAGAACCAGCAACCCCCAGCGGGCTGCACTTATTGCGGGAAGATAGGGCACACTAGAGATGTGTGTCGGACATTGAACATGCAGTATTTAATATGTGGGAATCCAGATCATCGGGTTACCACATGTTCCATGAATTCGAGGTTAGGAGGACCGGGGCAACAATTTCCTGCTCTGCCAGTACCAGGGACAGGACAGTATCGAGGACCAGCGGTAGCAGTAAGACCGTTGGCACAGCGTCCGTTAATGCCGCAGGCTCAGATGTTTCGGCAGCAGGGACCGCCGATGCAGCAACACCAGCATAGACCACCCCAGCATCATCAGAAAAGGGGCCAGCAGCAGCACCAGGCTAGGCCGCAACATAGAAACCCGCAAAGAGGTCGAGGGCAGGCATTCACTCTGTCCTTGGAAGAGGCATTGGCATCGGGAGATGTTTGTGGCAGGTAACATTCTCGTCGCCTCTTATCCTGTAGTAGTATTATTTGATTCGGGAGCATCACACTCATTTATATCTGCACAATTTGCGACACGGCTAGGAATGGAGTTCGAGGCATTGCTAGGAAGGTTAAATATACTCACTGGTAATGGGCTCGTAGGAGTTAGTAGAGTTATTCTAGCATGTAGCGTTGTAGTTTGCGGGCATTCCTTTCCCGCCCGGTTGATAGAATTTTCTGTTGGAAATTTCGACGTTATCTTAGGCATGGACCGGCAGTCATGCGACAATAGATTGTCGTAGAGGGAGTGTATCTTTTGATATTCCAGGCATGAAGCGGTTCACCTTAGTCAGATCAGAGGCAACTCAACAAGAGCAGAAAGTAGTGACGGCAATGGAAGAAGTTCAAGTCCTGAAGGTAGTTGAAGAGTTTCTAGACGTATTTCCTGAAGAACTTCTAGGTCTACCACCGGTTTGAGATATTGAGTTCAGTATAGAATTGGCACCTGGAACTAAACCGATATCAGATCGAGTTTATAGAATGGCGGATTCAGAGCAAGCCAAGGTATATCAGCACATAGAAGAACTGAAGGAGAAGAAGTTCATCCAAGCTAGCGTGTCACCATAGGCAGCACCAGTGGTACTTGTGGGAAAGAAGGATGGGTCATCCAGATTGTGCATCGATTACAGGAAGCTTAACGCAGCAACAGTGAAGAACAAGTATCCACTACCTAGGATCGACGACTTATTTGATCAGTTGAGCAAAGCTAGAGTTTTCCAAGATAGATCTCCGTTTAGGGTATCATCAAGTGAGGGTTCGGAAGGAAGACATTCCCAAGACAGCGGTCAGGTCGAAGTATGGGCATTATGAATTCTTAGTAATGCCGTTTGGTTTGACCAATGCTCCAACAATCTTTATGGATTTAATGAATCGCATCTTTATGCCGTACCTGGATCAATTTGTCATTGTGTTTCTCGACGACATTCTTGTATATTCAACTAGTGAAGAGGAGCATGAAGATCACCTCCGGAAGGTGTTACAGGTTCTGAGAGAGAACCAGTTGTATGCCAAGCTCAGCAAGTGTAAGTTTTGGTCGGATCATATTTCATTTTTGGGTCATATCATATCAGGAGCTGGAGTAGCAGTGGATCCCAAGAAGGTAGAAGCAATAGAAAGTTGGCCAGTACCCAAGACCGTAGCAGATGTGCAGAGTTTCTTGGGATTGGCCGGATATTATAGAAGGTTTGTATCAGACTTTGCAAGGCTTTCAGTACCTTTGACACGGAATAATGTACCATTCGTCTGGTCGGCAGAATGCCAGGCATCATTGAGAATCTGAAGCAAAAGTTGATATCAGCTCCTATTCTTATTTGCCAGTTGGACCCGAAGGTTTTACCGTTTATTGTGATGTGTCAGGTAAAGGACTTGGATGTGTCCTCATGCAACATGGGAAGGTGATAGCATATGCATCTAGGCAGCTTCGAGACCACGAGAAGAATTATCTGACTCATGACTTGGAGTTGGCAGCATAGTGTTTGCTTTGAAGCTATGGAGGCATTACTTATATGGTGATCGAGTGGACATGTATACGGACCATAAAAGTCTGAAGTACATCTTTACTTAGAAGGAGCTGAACATAAGGCAGAGAAGATGGTTGGAGTTGATCAAGGATTACGACGTGGAGCTTCAATATCATCCAGGCAAGGCTAATGTGGTAGCAGACGCTCTCAGCTGGAAAGGCGACGCATTTTTGTTAACAACACAGAGGCATATCTTACCTTCAGGAGATGGACATCGAGGTTATACTTCCTAGTGATATAGGAGTTCTGGCGAGTCTACAAGTTCAATCCGACTTGGTAGACAGGATCAAGGCATCTCAGGCACAGGACCCAAGGATTCAGAAGCTTAGGGCAGAATGTGAGTCAGGACTCAGAAAGGAGATACAAATCCATGAGGATGGTAGACTTAGGTTTGGATTGCGTCTATGTGTACCTAGTGGAGGTATCAGACAGGAGGTTATGGCAGAAGCTCACAGTTCCCAGTATTCTGTACACCCTGGAGGGACCAAGATGTACCAAGATATCAAGCAGCACTTCTGGTGGAACGGAATGAAGAGGAAGATCGCTAGATTTGTTTCCCGTTGCTTGGTATGTCAGCAAGTGAAGGCAGAACAGTAGAGGCCAGCTGGGTTATTGCAACCACTTCCTATTCCGGAATGGAAGTGGGAGCATATTACAATGGACTTTGTGACCGGTTTACCGAAATCATCAAGTGGTGATGCTATTTGGGTAATCGTAGATCGGCTTACGAAGGTGGCATACTTTCTTCCTTTCAGAGTAGGGCAATCTACAGAAAAGTTGGCAGAGTTGTATATACAGCAGATAGTCAGGCAGCATGGAGTCCCCGTCAGCATTGTGTCAGACAGAGATACCCGTTTTACATCACATTTTTGGTAGAGTTTACATCATAGCTTGGGTACCAAGTTAAGATTTAGCACGGCTTACCATCCACAGACGGACGGGCAGTCAGAAAGAACAATTCAGACTTTAGAAGACATGTTGCGAGCTTGCACCCTAGATTTTGGAGGATCTTGGGAGAGCCACCTACACTTGGTCGAGTTCTCATATAATAACAGTTATCAAGCCAGTATCCAGATGGCGCTATTTGAAGCACTATATGGTAAGAAGTGTAGGTCGCCACTAGCGTGGGACGATATTGAGGAGAGAAAGATGTTAGGCCCGAAGATGATTGTTCAGACAGTGGAAGTGATTAAAGGAATTAGAGAGCGACTTCGAGTTGCACAGGATCGGTATTGTCATTGGGTGGACCAGCATCGTAGGCCGCTAGAATTTTCTGTTGGGGACCACGTATTCTTGCGGATCTCACCTACCCGTGGGGTCATTAGATTTGGCATTCGCGGGAAGTTGAGTCCCCGATACGTGGGCCCGTTTGTTATCCTTGAGAGGATAGGCGATGTTACTTATCGTTTATCCCTTCACCTTCGTTACGAGAGGTGCATGACGTGTTTCATGTATCTCAATTGCGAAGGTATGTATCGGACCCAAGCCATGTCCTTGATCATTCTGAGCTGGTTGTTGGTACCAACCTATCTTACGAGGAACAACCTGTGTCTATTTTGGACCGAAGAGAGAAGATACTCAGGAACCGAATAATTAGTCTTGTCCGGGTTGCTTGGGGTCATCACTCTTTAGGGGAGTCAATGTGGGAACGTGAGGATGATATCCGATCACGGTATCCGCACCTGTTTGACTCACAAGGTATATTTCTTCCTGTATACCTTGATTGTCTTAACTCCTCATGCTTGTCACCTTATGAGTAGAATTGCGTGGTGTCGTCGATAGTTAAAACATAGATATGTTACTTGCTATTGGCATTGTAGAATGATTGCTTACTTAAATTACTTGTACCTGGATTAGTTCAGCTCTGATGTTTCTACCCCGCTTGGATTTGAAATTCCGAGGACGGAATTTTTTCTAAGGAGGGTAGAGATGTCACTTCCCATTCCCAGAATACGTATTTTTAAAATGCATGTACTGTTTAAATGTAAATATTTTATATTTATCATGTATTGCTCTGTATTTAAATCCTTTTAATTTTATGTTAATTAATTTCCTGCAATTTGATTCCTGTACTTTACTTTCTGCTTTTATACTCTGCGTTAGCTTTGCTATGGGTTCGGCTCAGATTGGTTTAATTATGTTGGTCCATCATGAACCGAAATAAACCTCCACCTACCACCACTCCTTCATTTAAAAGCCCATCCCCTTTCTCTCTCTTCATTACTCTTTTTCTTCCTCATAACTCTCCCACCAACCTAGAAGAGATAGGCAAGTGCCAACTTGCCTCTTGATGGATCTCCATTTTTGTTGTTCCATTGTCTTCCTCTCAATATTCTAAGACACTTTAGTGCTTGGCATTTTCAATTTCTATGGCTAAATTCTTCTAGATCTAAGTTTATAGTATTTTTGGATTTCTTGGGTTTTGATCTATTTAACATTGTTATTTCCAAGTTTTGATGGTTCCATGTTGTAGAGAATTTCGTTCTACCCCATTTTGACCTATGGAAGTCCAAATTTGGACTTATGGTGAAGGTTTTATGGAGCTTGGAAGCCAAGGGGTCCATGACCATCCTTCTCAGGTTTTTCTGAGAAGATGGGTCTCTCATTTCTCAGTCGCATGAGAATCTTATTTCTCAGCCGCATGGATTATTTATTTTCCAATATCATTTCACAGCCGCATGAGAATCTCATTTCTCAGCCGCGTGGATTAATTATTTTCCAATCTCATTTCTCAGCCGCATGAATTATTTATTTCCCAATCTCATTTCATAGCCGCATGAGAATCTCATTTCTCAGCCACATGGATTATTTATTTTCCAATCTCATTTCACAGCCGCATGAGAATCTTATTTCTCAGCCGCATGGATTAATTATTTCCCAATCTCATTTCTCAGCCGCATGGATTATTTATTTCCCAATCTCATTTCACAGCCGCATGAGAATCTAATTTCTCAGCCGCATGGATTAATTATTTCCCAATCTCATTTCTCAGCCGCATGGATTAATTATTTCCCAATCTCATTTCTCAGCCGCATGGATTATTTATTTTCCAATCTCATTTCACAGCCGCATGAGAATCTCATTTCTCACCCGCATGGATTAATTATTTTCCAATCTCATTTCTCAGCCGCATGGATTAATTATTTCCCAATCTCATTTCTCAGCCGCATGGATTATTTATTTCCCAATCTCATTTCATAGCCGCATGAGAATCTCATTTCTCAGCCGCATGGATTATTTATTTCCCAATCTCATTTCTCAGCCGCATGAGAATCTCATTTCTCAGCCGTATGAGAATCTCATTTCTCAGCCGCATGGATTAATTATTTTCCAATCTAATTTTTCAGCCGCATGGATTAATTATTTCTCAATCATTTCCCACAGCCGTATGGATTAATTATTTCCCAATTATTTTCCACAGCCGCATGGATTATTTATTTCCCAATCATTTCCCACAGTCGCATGAATCTTTATTCCTCAGTCGCATGAGATTATTTATTTCCCGATCATTATTTATCTCCCAATTTCATTTTCCGAATTTGGCATTAATTAACATTGATTGTTATCTTGATTTATTATTGATCATGCGTTCCTAGATGGAACTAAGAGACTGGCTAGTCGTCTTATTGAATTAAATGGAATGAGACACGTTCATATTTGCAATCGATTGGCCAATCCCGAATAATGATATATAGATACATGCAGGCTACAATTATTTATTTATTTTACGAAAGCAGCATGTGTACTCTATGGTCTAGGCATAATTATTCCGTGGTTAGTTTTAATTGTTGCATTACGCTATGTAAGACCTACAACTTAACCGCACGGGTATCGTTATAGAGTTGGGCATATCGTACCTTGTACGGAAGTACTCATTCTGAATGACCATGATCCATGACATGGAATTTTACTTAACATAGAAGCTACTAAGTTAAATAAAATAATGATTGCATGGAGAGTATAGATTTCCGAGTTCTTACATGGCAGCCCTCTTTAGGACTATTAGTGCCCGACAGGCCGGCTGGTTCCCACAGATACTGCAAATCTGCTACACGGGCAGGAAGCGGTATCTGCTTATATTATTGTATATTATATATTGATGACGGGCGTCCCGCTGGGACTCGTCTAATTCATGATTGGCGCAATTGATTGATTGGATAGACTAGCCTTGCTTGCCCATAGTAAGAACTGGGAAATCCTTATTGCATAATTCCAGGATAACTTGGGACTCACAGTAGTAAGCCGTAGGGGTTGGATGGCCGTTTAAGTTGATTTGTTTGTGTACTGTACCTACTCTGTTACCTAACTGAGATGATCATAGCATAAGGACATGACGGGCCAACTTCTGTCCTTGTTTGGTTGGGAGGTTGGTTCGAAGTGTCGTGATGTTACGTGAATCCCAGTAGCAAGCAGAGATCTATTATTATATTCTCTTATTTACTGGTTTAATGTCTCATATCGTGCTTCCTTGCGGTACTTGCTATTAGAGGTCTAACCTCTCTGGTTTTGCATGGCCAGATTTAGAGGCAGTTCCCGAGGACTCAGCTTACTTCCACCTCCAAGATGGTCAATACTTGAGGAATGATCGCAGGAGGACTCGAGTGGGTTCCTTACTTCCCCGCTCGTTTTGTTAATTACTTTACATTTTGCCGTTTGGCACCGACATGTTAGTCGGATAGTCTTGCACTTACTTTTACATAAT
>JANAVB010035393.1:0-17500 GCA_029216955.1 Iris pallida | reverse complement strand
TGGCTGATCACCCGTACGCATACGTTAGGTCTAACTGCTAATGGAGGCATGTTAGTAGACTTGGTAGTTAGTAGAGGTACATGGTTATGGATGCGACTTAGATAGGTACATTGGGTAGGAAGAATATTTCCTTATCGTATGGGCTACTTTTATACTTTCCTTTGTAACCTTGAAGCTCCGTTGGAGATACGGGTAGGCTTACCCTCTTAGGTTGGCCACTGATGTTATTGGAACGTTATGCGCTTGGTCACTGGTGCCCACGTAAGGACTATACTGGATCCTATTTATAGCCAGGTGTGCCCATACGATTGAAGGTTTGTTCTTAACTGCATGAATACAGTAGAATGGTTAGGTGACCTCAGTTGATGTCATGTAACCCTCATTCCAATAGTAGCATAGAACAATATCGCATCACGGATTAGTGTGCTACCCCTTGTCATTGTTTGGTTGTAGGGTAGTCTACTATTTTGATGAAGAGATATTGGGCTTGTGTACGATTGGGACTATTTTACTTTACTTGTGACTTGTGACATATTATATATTCAGTTTATGTGGCATTTTCTTCCTGTATCTTGTTGCGTCCCTCTGAGGATCTGGTTATCTCTCCAAGTATGTGCTTTTCATAATTTTTTGCAGGTGATCTACCCGAGATCGTGGTCTTTTTTTGCTATCGAGGAAGGTTGCTCTTGGATCGTCTATAGCCATTTTATCAATTCTTTCTTGTATATTTTTTCTCATTTAAAATGGTTGTAGTGGATTTGTTCCTGCCCCACTACATGTATAAATGACAAATTCATATTGATTTATATCATTATTCTCTTATTTTTGTGGATGAGATTTAGTTGTTGTAGTTTATCGTATTTTACAGCTTATGTATACATATAAGGATTCCATATATTGGAGTATACTTCATATGTACACATCTGGCATGTCTACGTACTTAGCCCTAAGTATTTTGGGACTGGAACGTTGCAAAAGTAGTCTAGAGCAGACAATATAAGTACTACCATTAATGAAAACCAACAGAGAATGTACTCGCCTGATAACCTGAGCAACATATGTGTTATATGTCTGAACTGGAGTAATATAGCCCTATTTATAGAAATATAGGTTATAATGTGTTCAACATTGAATAATTTAGTTATAGTATTATATACATGATATTAGGCCTCTCTAGGTGAAAGTCAACTCTTGGTCAACTCTGGTCAACCCTCTTAGTCAACTAAGTCAAAATCTATGATTTGGTCAACTGTTTAGTCAAACAGGGTCATAAGTCAACATTGGTCAATCTAAGACTATTGGGTCCATTATCTAGGTCAAACTTTATAAGGCTAACTCAATCTAATCCATAGACATATTACATATCGTAGGATACCATATATATATATATATATATATATATATATATATATATTATATATATATATATATATATATATATATATATAATACATATCACATATATATAATACATAGGGTATACCATAGCCCATAATCCTATGATACTAATAACACATCTCAGGATAATTTCTAACCTTAGTCGTAAACTCAAGGCAATCATCCAATACCTATTCTAAGGTATACACATAACCATACATTGCATATATATAACACATACATATACTCACCTATATATATATATCATATACATATACTAACGTATATAACTGTCACTTCCCGATCCTGGAATACGTATTTTAATACGTAAACCGATAAATTGTATTTACTTTGTATTTATACGATCTTTATATGCTGTATTTCTTCATGCATTTCCCAAAATATTTGACAAAATATTGTTTCGTAATTTATTTTCTGCATCTGGGCCTACAATTTTGGCTCATTTGGGTAACCTATTCTTGGTTCACCAATGTTTCATCATGAACCCATGGGTTCAAGATTCTATATAATAACTCAATTCATTCTCTCTCCTCTCATTATTTCCTCTCCTTTACTTTCCTCCACCAACCAAGGCAAGTACCAACTTGCTCAAGAGAGGGATCCATAAATATTGTTGATGTTTTCTTACAAAATTATTTGTCAAAATATGTTCTTCTCCTCATTTATACTAGTTTAGAACTTAAAGTTTTCCATTTTGAAGCTTTAATTTTTGTAGATCAAGGTTTTAACCATTTTCGGATCTTCTTGGTTTTGATCTAGCAAACTTTATTATTTTAAGTTTTGATGGTTACATGTTGTAGAGAATTTTATTCTACCCAATTTTGACCTTTGAAAAGTTGGATTTGGACTTATTTTGACCAAGTTAGGGACTTTTGAAGCTTTGGGTTAACCCATGGAGTTCTTGCGGTTTGGAGAAGACAGTGAGCAGTGCGCGAGCTTTCTAGCTTATGCCACTGAGTTGCGTACACTCTTTAGCGCAGCGCAGTCCTCATACGCTGCCTTTTTGGGAGCGTATATCTTGCATACGCTCACTTGGGTGACAAGGAGTCGTATGGAGTCCACACGCTGCCTTTTGGGAGCGTATGTCTTGCATACGCTCACTTGGGTGACAAGGAGTCGTATGGAGTCCATACGCTGCCTTTTTGGGAGCGTATGTCTTGCATACGCTCACTTGGGTGACAAGGAGTCGTATGGAGTCCATACGCTGCCTTTTGGGAGCGTATGTCTTCCATACGCTGACCTGAGCATAGGCCGACCTGAGCGTAGGCTGACCTGAGCGTAGGACGACCTAAGCGTAGCCTGACTTGAGCGCGCTCTGACCTGGACTCCCCTATACCTTATATTTTTATATTGTATATATATATATATATATATATATATATATATATATATATATATATATATATGTAAATGTTTGTGTATGCTATATATCCTTACGCCTTTTGTCCTGAGCATGATATGAGCACTAATGTGCCCCCGGTGAACAAAGTGTTCCTACCTGATACTTGTACCTGAATGTCCCAGTTCTCGTTCATGCTCGACAAATGACTCGTAACTCCATGTGGCATATTTGCAATGATGCATTACACCAAGGAGGGTAGAACATGTTGACATACTGATTGACATGGATCCTCTTTTGGGGTACTCGTACTTGAGTACGACATTTAGGAGGATAATCATGCAGGCCACAGCATGTGAGTCCAAGATTTCACCTAGGGTTAAACTAGGCAACTAAATATACTAGATGCATGGGGAGGGCAGAATCCCGAGATCGTGTTACACCAGCCGCCTTGAGATATTGTCTTGACGCGCCGGCTGGTCTCCACAGATACTGTGTCATCCGCAATGAGTGGATGACTGTATCCGATTAATTCCTGCTACATATCTTATATGTCTTGGCAAGGTGGCCTTACGAGCGACCTGTGCTCAATGACACCTGTCTACGCGAACCCCTGGGTTGGCTAGCCTTGCTGGAAAGATACGATCTGAGGATTTTGAAATAACATGATGCGAGGATAACCTCGTCCCACTAGAAACTCGTAGACTTGATTGGCCGCAAAAATGACTTGCGTGTATCTTATTACCTTCCGTGAATAACTGAGGGAAGCGGACTGTCATGGTACGTGATCCAACCCATGTTCTTGTTTGATTGTTGGGTTGGTTATCGTACTATGACAGGCTGTGGACCGAAGTTATGAACGGAAGACTTATTCTGGTTGTGAAGTGCTACTCTTGTGAATGACTGAGGAACATGGTCTATTATGGTGCATGATCCAATCTATGTTCTTGTTTGATTGTTGGGTTGGTTATTGTGCTGCGATAGGCTCTCGACCGAAGTCACAATCAGGAGATTTTATTGTTTATACCCTTTAACTTATGTGAGAGTTATAGAGTACGACGCGTCCCGACTCCATGCGGCACCTTTTGTCCTTGTTTGGTTGTAAGGGTGCCATATGGGTTCGAGGATGTGGCGCTACCATATAATGGTAGCGTAAGTATTACTATTATCAATCATTCTATTAACTGAGTTTTTAATCTTAACTCTTGTGCCCCTTTGGTGGTACTTGCTATTCGGGGCTGACCCCGCTGGTTTTGTTTGGCCAGATCTCGTAGCAGAGCTAGAGGACACGATCTTCCTCCCTGACATCCATGGTGCATACTGGGAGCATGGCGGTTCGGGGACTCGAGTGGGTTTCTTCTCCACCACTCCTGCTTATATTTTGTGCGGCATTTAGCCACCGGCACCTGTTAGCCGGATTACTTGATATTTTGTGTCAGTACATAATTGTAATTAAACAGACTGCAGCTGTGTATAATTTTGTACTCCTGACTCTCTGAGATAGCTAAATTATAAAGCTAGTCTCTCATGATCATTTTGATGAAGCGTCGGGGATGCCTTACTGCTTTATCTTTAATGCTCATTTATTTTCTGATGTGATTTGATTGATTGAGACATAGAACTCTGTGGGACCATAGGAGACTTGATTGTAGCATCTACCCCCTAGTCTCTCGACAGCCACGATCGCCGTATGACGTTACGTACCTCATATGGAGTAGCTGGCCTAGTCCGTCTCCGTATTTCGGTACTGGGGCGTGATAAGGTTTTAGTGGTGGCCCATGCAGGTCTGTTTTTCAGACTTGTGGGGTATTACGAATTATTAGGAGTCTCAATCAAAACTTGTTCCCCTTGAAATTCTGTTTCGAATTCTCTGTCCTTGCCTTGATTTCTAACCTGACTTGCATTCTCGAAATCTTCCTCGTTCGGACTTGATAATCTTATATCTTTCTCTATAGGGGTGCTTCATTCTCAGTAGCGGGTGAGGCCCAAGAGGAAGAGCAGCGAGAGCATGGCTCGACTGGGCACCAGCAGGGGAGAGAACCTTCCCCAGGGCGGACACGAGCAGAAATGGAACCAGAGGCAGTACAGCCGCAGGTTATTGAAACTCCTGCAGTACCAGCAACAACGGCAGTCCCAGGTGCCGTAGCACTCCTGGAGGTCATCCGGGGGATTCTTGTCACTCACCAACAGCAACAGACTCAGCAGCAGGAGCAGAACGTGTTACTGAACCAAGGGATTCAGTTAGCTCTTGAGAGGAGTGCCGGGGTTGACTCGGGAGCATCAGGAAGGTTTCGTCGCTTGAACCCGAGGTATTTTGATGGCACGGAGGATGCCATCACTGCGGATGCATGGATTCAAGACATCGAAGCCATCCTTCTGGCAGCCAAGGTTCCAGATGATGAGAAGGTTGATCAAGTCAAATTAGTACTTCAGGATCTTACCCGCGACTGGTGGGCATCAGAAGAAGTTGGTATAAGACGCCCTGTTCGTTGGACCACCTTCAGTAAAAGATTCAAGGCCAAGTATTTTGGCATAGTAGCTCGATATGAGCTCCAGCAGAAGTTTATTAGTCTCAAGCAAGCAGGCAAGACCGTAGATGGGTATGCAGCAGAGTTCTGCAGATTGTGCCATTTCGCCCCAGCAATGGTGGTAACGGAGCCAGAGAAAGCTATGAGGTTCCAGCAGGGACTTCATTTGGAACTATTACAGCTTGTGGAGGGTCACGACTACCAGACGTTTGACGCTATTTTGACGGCCACTCGGAGGCACGAGCTTACCCAGCAGAGGTTGGCATCGAGGACAGGAGGTCAGAAGAGATCTCATTCCCAGATTGGAGGAGGAGTAATACAGCGAACATCGGCACCAGCACCCGGTGTACGTATTCATGATGCAGGAGCGCCGCGAAGGACGGCCGTGTCAACTAATACAGCGCCAGTTCGGCATCAGCAGCCGAGGAACCAACAGCAGCGTCAGGGAGCACCCCAGGGCTGTACATTCTGTGGAAAGGCAGGGCACACGAGGGAGGTGTGTCGGTCAGCGAATGGCTTATGCTTGAGGTGTTGTAGTTCAGACCACCGTATCTCCACTTGTCCTGTGATGTAGAGGCCAGGAGGGCCAGCTCAGCAGTTTCCAGCGTTGCCAGCTCCGGTGGCAACCCCGAGTGGAGGGCCAGTATTAGCAGTGAAGCCCCTATCCCTGCGTCTACCAACACAGGCTCAAATGTTTCGCCAAGCACAGGAAGCCGAAGGCCCTCAGAGGCAGCAACAGCATGGTCGAGGAAGGCCGCAACGAGGGGCTCCGAAGGGCCAGGCTCTCACATTATCCTTGGGAGAGGCTCTAGCGTCTAGTGACGTGGTGGCAGGTAAAATTCTTGTCACCTCATTTCTCGCTGTAGCATTATTTGATTCAGGCGCTACTCATTCATTCATTTCTGCACAATATGCTACACGGATTGGACTAGTGTTTGAGGTATTGCCGGAGAGGATGGATATACTCACCGACAATGGGCTCGTAGAAGTGAGCAGAGTGCGCTTTTCATGTCCGGTAGAGGTGTGTGGGCATTTACTACCCGCATCATTGATTGAATTCCCTATGGGGAATTTTGATGTCGTTCTTGTCATGGACTGGTTGAGAGACAGTCATGCGATAATTGATTGTAGAGGAGGTAGGGTCATATTCAGCGTTCCTGGGATAGAACAGTTCATCTTTACTCGAACCTTGAAGAATCAGGCCGGAGGTGTCATCTCAACAGCAGTGTCAGAGCCAGGACAGATTCCGAGAGTGGTCAAAGATTTTCTCGA
The DNA here is from genome assembly GCA_029216955.1 of Iris pallida. Taxonomy (NCBI): domain Eukaryota; kingdom Viridiplantae; phylum Streptophyta; class Magnoliopsida; order Asparagales; family Iridaceae; genus Iris; species Iris pallida. The sequence continues at coordinate 10,963 of JANAVB010035393.1, read as the reverse complement.
CGTTTCCCTGATGAGCTCCCAGGGATCCCGCCAGTCAGAGAGGTAGAATTTAACATTGAGTTGAACCCTGGAACGAGGCCTATTGCAGACAGAGTTTACAGAATATCGCCGTCAGAACAGGATAAGTTGTATCAACATGAGGAAGAGTTGAAGTCTAAGGGATTCATCCGAGACAGTAAATCGCCCTGGGCTGTGCCAGTGATTCTAGTTCCCAAGAAGGATGGGTCGACGAGGATGTGCATCGACTACCGCATGCTGAATGCAGTAACAGTGAAGAATAAGTACCCGCTACCAAGGATTGATGACCTGTTTGACCAGTTGAGCAAGGCCAGCGTCTTTTCCAAGATCGATCTTCGGTCGGGATACTATCAAGTAAGAGTCCGGGAGCAAGACATACCGAAGACAGTATTCAGATCTAGATATGGGCATTATGAGTTTTTAGTAATGCCCTTTGGACTAACCAACGCCTCCGTAGTATTCATGGATTTAATTAACCGCATCTTTCTGCCGTATTTGGATAAATTTGTGGTGATGTTCATAGACAACATTCTTGTCTATTCCAGCAGTGAAGAGGAGCATGAGAAACATCTTAGGACTGTCTTGCAGACATTGAGGGAGCATCAACTTTATGCGAAGCTCGACAAGTATAAATTCTGGTTAGACCACATTTCGTTCCTGGGATATGTAATTTCTGGAGCAGGAGTGTCAGTGGATCCGAAGAAGATTGAGGCCGTAGAGCATTGGCCGGTCCCGAGAACGGTTGCAGAAGTGCAAAGTTTTTTAGGATTAGCTGGTTACTACAGAAGGTTCGTGGCAGACTTTGCCAGGATCTCTGCTCCCTTAACGCGTTTGACGCACAAGGACGTAGGGTTTGTTTGGTCAGCTAGCTGTCAGGCATCATTTGAAGAATTGAAGAAGAGATTGATCTCAGCCCCGATCTTGACGCTTCCAGTAGGAGCGGGAGGCTTTACAGTATATTATGACGCATCAGAGACGGGTCTTGGATGTGTATTGATGCAGCACGGAAAGGTGATAGCATATGCGTCTCGGCAGCTTCGAGACCATGAGAAGAATTACCCGACTCACGATTTGGAGTTAGCAGCTGTGGTGTTTTCACTCAAGTTGTGGAGGTATTACTTATACAGGGATCGGGTAGAGATCTATACTGATCATAAGAGTTTGAAATACGTATTCACGCAGCGAGATTTGAACATGAGGCAAAGAAGATGGTTAGAACTGCTGAAGGATTTTGATTTAGATCTTCAGTATCATCCAGACAAGGCGAATATAGTTGCAGATGCACTGAGTAGGAGAGACAGTGCCTTTATCTTGACCTCGCAGAAGCATATTCTAGAAGACCTTTAGAGTATGGGAATCGAAGTAGTTTTGCCAAGGGACATAAGAAGAATGACCAGTATGCAGATTCAGTCAACCTTAGTAGAGAGGATAAGGGCAGCACAAGCAGGAGATCCACAGATTCAGAAGTTACGATCGGAGTGTGAATCAGGCCGTAGGAAGGAGTTAGTGATTCATGAAGATGATACGCTCAGGTTTGGAAACAGACTCTGTGTACCGAGTGGAGACCTTGGGCAAGAAGTTATGTCCGAAGCTCATAGCTCTATTTACTCCATTCATCCAGGAGGAATGAAGATGTATCGAGATATCAGGCAGTTCTTTTGGTGGAATGGCATGAAAAGAGAGATAGCGAGATTTGTATCCAAGTGTCTGGTATGTCAGCAGGTGAAAGCCGAGCAGCAGAGACCAGCAGGATTGCTACAGCCGCTTCCTATCCCAGAATGGAAATGGGAGCACATCACGATAAATTTTGTGACCGGTTTACCTAGATCCCCGGCTGGCAAGAATACAGTCTGGGTAATAGTAGATCGACTCACGAAGGTCGCTCATTTCCTTCCCTTCCGAGTTGGACAGACTACTGAGCAGCTAGCAGAAATGTACATGAAGCAGATAGTAAGACAGCACGGTGTTCCAGTTAGTATAGTATCAGATCGGGATACGCGGTTTACTTCCCATTTTTGGCGGAGCTTACACCAAAGTTTGGGAACCAAGTTAAGATTCAGTACTGCTTATCATCCACAAACCGACGGGCAATCAGAAAGAACCATTCAGACATTAGAAGATATGCTACGGGCGTGTACCTTGGATTTTGGCAGATCTTGGGAGGATCACCTTCATCTAGTGGAGTTCTTCTATAACAACAGCTATCAGGCTAGCATTCAGATGGCCCCGTTTGAAGCATTGTACGGAAGGAAGTGCAGGTCCCCTTTGGCATAGGATGACGTCGAAGAACGAAAGTTGTTGGGGCCAGAGATGATCACACAGACTGTGGAGATAGTTAAGTTGGTCAGAGAGCGCCTTCGAGTTGCACAGAACCGATATCGTCATTGGGCAGATCAGCATCGTAGGCCTCTAGAGTTCAGAGTTGGCGACCAAGTATTTCTGCAAATTTCGCCTACTCGGGGTATCATCAGATTTGGAACCCGGGGAAAGCTTAGTCCAAGATACGTTGGTCCTTTTAAGATTCTCGCTCGGGTAGGCGATGTGGCTTATCGACTTGCCCTTCTGCCTTCGTTAACTGGCATGCATGATGTGTTTCATGTGTCCCAATTACGTGGGTATGTCCCGGATCCGAGTCATGTCCTCGATCATTCTGAGTTAGTCGTTGGTACCGACCTAACTTAGGAGGAACAACCCGTGTCTATTTTGGACCGGCGAGAGAAGGTACTCAAGAATCGGACGATAAGCCTTGTCCGTGTTTCTTGGAACCATCACTCTTCGGGGAGTCAACCTGGAAGCGCGAGGACGAGATCAGATCTCGGTATCCGTATTTGTTTGACTAATAAGGTATATTTGTACGCCTTATTGACACGATTCCATGCTTATCTGCACCTACTTGTTTTGCACATTGTGATGTATGATAATAACTGATATGATAGTTAACTTGTATATGATTGTGCCTTACTTGCCCTGATTTCACTATCCTGTCTTGGCTGGAATTCCGAGGACGGAATTTTTTTAAGAAGGGTAGAGATGTCACTCCCCGATCCAGGAATACGTAAACCGATAAATTGTATTTACTTTGTATTTATACGATCTTTATATGCTGTATTTCTTCATGCATTTCCCAAAATATTCGACAAAATATTGTTTCGTAATTTATTTTCTGCATCTGGGCCTACAATTTTGGCTCATTTGGGTAACCTATTCTTGGTTCACCAATGGTTCATCATGAACCCCTTGGTTCATCATGAACCCATGGGTTCAAGATTCTATATAATAACTCAACTCATTCTCTCTTCTCTTATTTATTTTCTCTCCTTTACTTTCCTCCACCAACCAAGACAAGTACCAACTTGCTCAAGAGAGGGATCCATAAATGTTGTTGATGTTTTCTTACAAAATTATTTGTCAAAATATGTTCTTCTCCTCATTCTATACTAGTTTAGAACTTGAAGTTTTCCATTTTGAAGCTTTAATTTTTGTAGATCTAGGTTTTAACCATTTTCGGATCTTCTTGGTTTTGATCTAGCAAACTTCATTATTTTCAAGTTTTGATGGTTACATGTTGTAGAGAATTTTATTTTATCCAATTTTGACCTTTAAAAAGTTGGATTTGGACTTATTTTGGCCAAGTTAGGGACTTTTGAAGCTTTGGGTTCAACCCATGGAGTTCTTGCTATTTGGAGAAGACAGTGAGTAGTGCGCTAGCTTTTTAGCTTGCGCCACTGAGTTGCACGCGCTCTTTAGCACAGCGCAGTCCTCATACGCTGCCTTTTTGGGAGCGTATGTCTTGCATACGCTCACTTGGGTGACAAGGAGTCGTATGGAGTCCATACGCTGCCTTTTTGGGAGCGTATGTCTTGCATACGCTCACTTGGGTGACAAGGAGTCATATGGAGTCCATACGCTGCCTTTTTGGGAGCGTATGTCTTGCATACGCTCACTTGGGTGACAAGGAGTCGTATGGAGTCCATACGCTGCCTTTTGGGAGCGTATGTCTTCCATACGCTGACCTGAGCATAGGCCGACCTGAGCGTAGGCTGACCTGAGCGTAGGTCGGACCTGAGCGTAGCCTGACTTGAGCGCGCTCCGACCTGGACTCCCCTATACCTTATATTTTATATTATATATATATATATATATATATATATATATATATAATATATATATATATATATGTAAATATTATATATATATATATATATATATATGTAAATATTTGTGTATGCTATATATCCTTACGCCTTTTGTGCTGAGCATGATATGAGCACTAATGTGCCCCTGGTGAACAAAGTGTTCCTACCTGATACTTGTACCTGAAGGTCCCAGTTCTCGTTCATGCTCGACAAATGACTCGTAACTCTACGTGGCACATTTGCAATGATGCATTACACCAAGGAGGGTAGAACATGTTGACATACTGATTGACATGGATCCTCTTTTGGGAGTACGACATTTAGAAGGATAATCATGCAGGCCGCAGCATGTGAGTCCAAGATTTCACCTAGGATTAAACTAGGCAACTAAATATACTAGATGCATGGGGAGGGCAGAATCCCGAGATCGTGTTACACCAGCCGCCTTGAGATATTGTCTTGACGCGCCGGCTGGTCTCCACGGATACTGTGTCATCCGCAACGAGTGGATGACTGTATCTGATTAATTCCTGCTACATATCTTATATGTCTTGGCAAGGTGGCCTTACGAGGGACCTGTGCTCAATGACAACCTGTCTACGCGAACCCCTGGGTTGGCTAGCCTTGCTGGAAAGATACGATCTGAGGATTTTGAAATAACATGATGCAAGGATAACCTCGTCCCCACTAGAAACTCGTAGACTTGATTGGCCGCAAAAATGACTTGCGTGTATCTTATTACCTTCCGTGAATAACTGAGGGAAGCGGACTGTCATGGTACGTGATCCAACCCATGTTCTTGTTTGATTTGGGTTGGTTATCGTACTATGACAGCCTGTGGACCGAAGTTATGAACGGAAGACTTATTCTGGTTGTGAAGTGCTACTCTTGTGAATGACTGAGGAACATGGTCTATCATGGTGCATGATCCAACCCATGGTCTTGTTTGATTGTTGGGTTGGTTATTGTGCTGCGATAGGCTATCGACCGAAGTCACGATCAGAAGATTTTATTGTTTATACCCTTTAACTTATGTGAGAGTTATAGAGTACGACGCGTCCCGACTCCATGCGGCACCTTTTTTTTCTTGTTTGGTTGTAAGGGTACCATATGGATTCGAGGATGTGGCACTACCCTATAATGGTAGCATAAGTATTACTATTATCAATCATTCTATTAACTGGGTTTTTAATCTTAACTCTTGTGCCCCTTTGGCGGTACTTGCTATTCGGGGCTGACCCCGCTGGTTTTGTTTGGCCAGATCTCATAGCAGAGCCAGAGGACACGATCTTCCTCCTTGACATCCATGGTGCATACTAGGAGCATGGCGGTTCGGAGACTCGAGTGGGTTTCTTCTCCACAACTCCTGCTTATATTTTGTGCGGCATTTAGCCACCGGCACCTGTTAGCCGGATTACTTGATATTTTGTGTCAGTACATAATTGTAATTAAACAGACTACAGTTGTGTGTAATTTTGTACTCCTGACTCTCTGAGATAGCTAAATTATATAGCTAGTCTCTCATGATCATTTTGATGAAGCGTCGGCGATGCCTTACTGCTTTATCTTTAATGCTCATTTATTTTCTGATGTGATTTGATTGATTGAGACATAGAACTCTGTGGGACCATAGGAGACTTGATTGTAGCATGTACCCCCTAGTCTCTCGACAGCCACGATCATCGTATGATGTTACGTACCTCATATGGAGTAGCTGGCCTAGTCCGTCTCCGTATTTCGGTACTGGGGCGTGACAGTAACAGATACCTATAATATAGGCAATGTGAAAACAGATATGGCCTATGCAGTACAATGCATCAAGGCAGCAATGAATGCATAGTAGGACATCTATCTTGCATTGGCTATATTGCATATCAGAATATAATGTAGGGCAATATGGATGATGTAGTGTATAACTTGCAAGGATGTAGAACATGTTGTGTTATGTAATGAGCAGTGGCTAATGCTAGCAGTGCAGTGCAGTAGTAATATGAAGAACATGTAATGGTTTAAATGCAATGTACAACCTAAGGATAGATGCATTACAAGGATGAAATGATGAATATAATATAGGATTTGCAAGGACTACTGTTCTGTTGCAGGACCATCTAATTGTAGGGCTAATTAGCTATGTTCAGTAATATACAGGACAGTGGGGTTGCAGTAATTGGCCAAGGCAACATGCAGTGAAATCAGATAAATGGATGCAGTAATGAGTGCAGAGGTCATTATGAATGTATGCAAGTGAATATGTTAGGATACCTGATATGGTAGTGTAATTGGTACAATGGCTGCAAGGTTAACATGTAGTGAAGGATTTGGTGCAGTGGTATATTTTAGAACTGTAGCAGTTAGCCACAACACAAGGGACATGCTGTGTGTTATAGCCAGTAGATATGTAAAGTAAACATATAATTGTGAATGCAGTTAGTGAATGCATCAATTGTGCAGGCTAATTGTGGATACAGGCAATAAAGTTGAAGTATAGTGGTTATATTGACCGATGTATGCAAATACAATGAAGGCAAACTGTGCTCGACTATACAGTGTGGCATTTGCAGTAGAAATCAGGGCTCGAAATGGCCATTGCTCACAGCATGAGCCTGTGGTCAGTGTTCAGTCACTAGGACTAGCTATATGAGTGATTTGAATGTAAAATTGTAAGCTACAGACTCAAATATGAGCTTTGTGCAGCAGGGCATATGTGAACAGTCAACTAAAGACAGCCGAGCCTCTCTAAGTCCAAGATATCGAACATTTAAACTAAAACCAATGAAAAAAAATCTCTACCCCTAACACACATTATTATTAATGTAATTACCACATCAAAAAAATTAGAGATTAAAATGCACTATGAGTCATTTCATCGAACACTTGAGGTACGTATTCGATACGGTACGATACACCCATGATACGTACCTCAAATGGACTCAAACTTGACCCAAATCATTCCTAATGCAAGAGGGATCCTAAATGAATGCATCTATATTAAAGAATGGAAAATTAGAGGGTTTAGAGGGCTTTTACCAATTGAGAGTTGGAATCTCAATAAAAACCTTCCTAGATCTTGATCTCCACCAAGCTCCAATGGCCAAATTGCTCCAAATGCTCCCAAGCTAACCAATAGAGACTTCTTCTCTTCAAAGGGAAGAGATTGTAATTGGTTTGAGTTAATTCGGACTTGATTTGGGAGATGGAGGAATTAGGGAAGAACACCAAATTAGGGTTAGGGCTCTAAATGAAAGGAGAAGGAGGGGGACTAATGATACTATATATAGCATGGGTTACCCATGCTTGGTCGGCCACAAGGGGTGGGCTAGGGTTTCATTAGGTTGTATTAGCTACAAGTCTGCCTATTATCAATTTTAAGGCCTTTTAGAAGAAGGGCCCAAGTGGCTTATTAATTAGTTAAATTCCTAGCCTTTACTAACCATTCTATATTAGTTAGAGTCCAAAGAACTTGTCTAAGTCCATTAGCTAGGTCTCAAAAGTCATAGTTAGCCTCTAGTCGAAATGGTTCTAAGGTTTCACTAGTTAATGATACAATCACAATACATTATATAAATAATATTAAAATAATCAAAATTTTACCATTACCAAAATATTCTTATTGTAGAAAGTGGTAGTGACAAATCCTCCCTCATTAAAATAATTTTGTCCTCGAAATTAAAGACGAAACTAGACAAAAAGAAAGATAGAAAATCATACCTCAAGGCTCAAAAAGATAAGGGTATCGCTCGCACATCTCATCCTCCCTCTCCCAGGTAGACTCACCTGGAGAGTGATGCCTCCACGCGATGCGAACCAAAGAAATAGTCTGGTTCCTCAACACCTTCTACCATCGATCCAGAATCTTCATAGGCTATTTTGGATAACTGAGAGTAGGGCCCACCTCGATCTCGGAGTGAGCTAGTACGTGAATGGGATCCGCCATGTACCATCTCAAGTGTGATACGTGAAACACATCATTACCTCCCTCTATGTAGGTGGGAAGTCTAGCCTGTAAGTTACGGCACCGACTCTCTCCCGTATGACGAAAGGTCCGATGAAATGCGGGCTAAGCTTCCTACCTCCACCAAAGCGGATAGTACCTCGTGTCGGAGATATCCTCAGGAATACCATATCTCCAACCTAGCACAAACAAGGTCTCACACTTAACTATAACAATCAATCATGATCAAACAAAATTCAAAAACTCGAATAAATCCTAATCATAATCATAATTCTAAGCTGTACCCTAAACTCTAAAGGTATCCGGTGGCTATCAATCCAATGCCGCTGTCTGTCCTGCACCATACAAATTCGATCTCTGATAGCTTCACCTTCTCGGCTGCATCCACAACCATCTTAGGTCCCAATAAATCTCTCTCTCCTACGTCATTCTAAGACAAAGGGTTACGACGTCTACGCCCGTACAACGCCTCGAATGGTGATATATCAATGCTGGCCTGGAAGCTGCTGTTGTAGGCAAACTTAACCAAATGTAAATGATCCTACCAGGAACCTCCAAAGTCCATAACACAGGTGCGTAGCACGTCTTCGAGAGTCTGGATAGACCTCTTCGACTGCCTGTCTGTCTGAGGGTGGTAAGCAGTACTGAACTTGAGCTGGGTGCCCAAGCTAGCCTGCAGACTCCGTCAGAAGTGGGAAGTGAAGTGACTATCCAGATCCGAGACAATGTATCACGACCCGCACTCAGTGTAAGGGCACGAAAAGTGGGTACATCTAGCCTACGTCACAGTATTAATGGTAGAACGCTGTCCAGGGTCATAATATCTAACAATATATAACTGTACCTGTACAATAATATACTCTCCAAAAGGAGGACAACATAGAAGGTACAACTCAATCACAGAACCTAAGATGGAAATAAAGAGATAAAAATATGGATATAATCACAATAGAGAACTACAACTGAAAGTTAATAAGTTTGGATGTTTAAACAACATCAAAATCCAAATAACTGAAGTACATCTCAAAGGTAAAACATCTAAATAAAGATAACTAGTCTACCAGTCTAATCTAGACAATGGGCAAGTCCTCAGCAAGTGTTGGATCCTCCTGAGGGCCCAAGTCACCGGTGTTATCAAAGCCAGCTCCATAGTAAGTAGGGCAGAACTCCTCCCCATCCTCTGTAATATTTTCAATGGGTCCAATCAGGACAAGAACAAATACATATCTCTCACACAGTTCATATCATGACAGGAAATATAAAGCATGCTATAGAATAAAGTACATAAAAACTGTAAGAATAAACATGAAGTGGAAGAGAGAATATGATAACAAAAGATATCTATATATGGTAATAGAGAACTGTAAGTGACTAAGTAATTTAGATTACAAGATAGTTGTGAACGGCTTGAATTTGTACATAATTACACTACAGAGTTTGCACATGATTACACTACTTTGGAATTGTTCACATGACCACTTCTACTCCCCTATCCCAATCAATACACAAGGATCTAGACGTGTTATGTTATTGTACATGAAAGTTTATCCATAAAGCTTATGAGATCATGAGAGTACATGAGAGCACATGAGTGTACATGAATAATAAGAGTCCCTAAAATACTTGATATTCGTGAAAAGCACATAACATGATGTATCTGATGCACCCGAGGGGGATAAATCTCATATAAAGATCCATATAGTACTAATCCGTGACAACATCATGTCAGCATCAAGTAAATTAGTCTATAACAAGAATATAATTCCTAACAAGTATAAAATGGTCAGAGAATGTACTCGCCTGATATCCCGAATGTCGGATGAGAATATGAGTCAGAACCGGAGTATCTGAGTCCTATTTAGAGCAAACACAGGTTACAAAGTATCCAACATGAATTTAGAGAAGTTTACAATGCATTCTAAATGATTCTAGGTCATTCTGGGTCAAATTCAACCCTTGGTCAACTCTGGTCAACCCTGGTCAAGCATTCTGGTCGACTAGGTCAACCCTAAGTCAACTAGTTCATTATTTTATGTTTAGGTCAAACTTGAGTTATCTAGTCATTTTAAGTCCATTTGGGTCAAGTTTAGTTCAAGTTTGACCCAAAGTTGACTTTTGTCAACTTGGTCAACTCGCTAGTCAACTATGCCAAGTTACGCCTGTTGGGTCAATTCTAAACTAACACACCAACCATAGGCTAATATCCTATATCAAAATCAAATATATATATATATATATATATATATATATTAAACCAAAGTCGGTGGATGACTCCACCCGACCTTGGCCTGGAGGCCGTGGCCACCGCCACCCAGCCACCTCCGTGGGAGGGAGGGCTCAAACCCGGCCCTCACCCTCGGTATATATATATATATATATATATATATCAAAGGTGAATGCAAGTGTGTGTGTGTGTGTGTATGTTATGTAAGGGGGTAGACTAAATCTCAGAAAACTGAGATTGAACTCAAGTTCAATCTCAAAACAAAACCAAAACCAAGTCTCAACTTATCAACCTACACTAATATTCATAGTACATACATATATACTATACCAATACCTATAACCAATAGCCTACAACACTCAATACATGTCATATCCATGTATATATGTATTCCAACTCTCATACATATATATACATATACAACTGAAATCTCCTAATGTATCTCAGAAAACTGAGAACACAACCTATATGCTAACCAATATCTATACCTTATAATTCCCAACCCTCATATGTATGCATATCAACCCACATACCTTCAAAGAAAACTCAATAGGTATCTCAGAAATCTAATTCAAAACTAAATATCAGTGTCAAACTTAGAAATTTGAGTTGAACACACAAAATCAATTCTCA
>JANAVB010035392.1:0-34651 GCA_029216955.1 Iris pallida | reverse complement strand
ATCCATGATAACGACCACAGTTCGTCAGTCAAAAATTTACTCGATTCTGCGATGACCATCGAATCAATAACCTAGCTTCTACAACATATAATCCAGCAGCTAATGGTTGGCAGAAGCTTTCAATAAAACCATCATCAAACTCCTGAAAAAGTTTGTTTCTTCTAACAAACGCAACTGGAGTGAGAAGCTTGGTGAATGTTTATGGGCCTACCGCACCACAGTTCGCAATGCAACCGGATGTACGCCTTTCTCTTTGGTATATGGGTGCGAAGCTGTCCTTCCCTCGAGATCCAGATTCTTCTCTGAGAATCGCAATCTCTAATAACTCACAACGGAGAACAATGATCGTCTTCACTTCAAGAGCTGGAAGCTCTAGACGAAAAGCGATTGTATGCTCAACAAAATATTGAGTTGTATCAGGCCCGAATTTCAAAAGCTTTTATCCGGAAGGTGAAAATCAGAGCATATCAGAAAGGAACTTGTTCTTGCCGTTAAACGGCGATGACTATGACCCATATGAGCAAAGGCAAGTTCGACGCAAAATGGGAAGGCCCATTCGTCGTAAACAAAGTCTTCTCTAACGGAGCATATCAGCTTACTTCTATGGATGGTAAAGTCGCGATGATGCCTATCAACGGCAAATTCTTAAAGAAATATTATGTATAAATCTCGTTAATATATAATATTTTTATTTTGTTGCGACTGCTACCCAGCAAACATAAAATCAGAGTTTATTCTTCTCCACAAAAGTCGTTTCGATGTCGTTATCCCCAGCGAAATTGATATTCTACCACATACCATCTTCCCAGAGAATTTGATATTCTGTCTTATTAGATCCCCAGTGGATTTAATAAAGATCTCATATAGAAAATCACGTCATATTACCTCTGAATTTTCTATCTCAGTATCATATTTTTTTATTCTATAAAAATGATATCTAGTCTTTTGATCTCCGAGCCAAAGATCATGGAAAATAGAGTTCAAAGATATCTTTATATCTGAATTCTGTTTTCTCTAATCAGTATTAAACTAAAATTATCTTTGGTTTAATCATCTGATAGAATTACAAAGTTCATTTGTATATTTATTCTATTGAAATATGTCATGTATTATTTACCTTTGAACATGTTTTCTATAAAATATTATGCACAAAATTGAAATCAAGTCAAGATATTCATTTCTTCAGTCAAAATCAAAATATTGATTACAAGTGAGTATCAAAATTCAAGACATGAAAAATGTAAAAGATCTATTTAGGAGGAGTAATTATCTCCTGAATACGAACACGTACATTATTCATCTTTTCTTCATGAGCTTTATGAATTCGCTCTGCTGCTTCGACGTAACCATTCGTTGGTCAAAATTAATGATAACAGAGCTACGACGATTTGTTTCTTCAATCTGCTCAGCCTGGTCAGTTCCGCTCTTGCTGTAAAATTTGATAGCGAGTGGCTTCAGCTGTACGAGCAGTATTAATGTCAGATTGCTCTTTTTCTATGGATGCAATACGCTCCTGAAGACGAGCTAATTCTTCTTTTAATTTCTGAAGTTCTTCAGCTTTAGATACTTCTTCTGTTTCCAGGCGCTCCATCTTCTGACGAGTGGTTATTATTTCTTCATCTTCGCCATTAACTTTTCAGATGACAGAGCGAGGAATTCTGTCAAAGCAGCTTGCTGAGTTTGAGCTTCATGTTCCAATTGAGCATCTCAGCTGCAGTCAAAGATTTAATATCTTCCTTTTTGATCTCCAGTATTTATGGATGGTTACTTCTAAATCATCCAGGAGATGCTCAAAGAAGGTACACTGGTCTCGTAACCAGCCTGACGCAAAGCTAAAAGCAGAAAATTAATCGCCGTTCGAAGATTTGAAAAAGGTATTTTCATCCTTCATAAGTCGCCTGGAGAATGTATCCAGATATGAATAAATAATCTCTGAATACATCGCCATGGCCCTTGCTATCCCTGTTTCAAAACCGGGAGTGGCTGCCATTGTAAAGGAAGGAGCTGGAGTGGACTCTATTCTGGGAGTAGAAGTAGGTGCTTTCGGGAACTAGGCAAATGTGAGCTTCCCTCACCAATATCAGTCTGAACAGGTGGGGCATGAGTCGAGCTCATTGCTGGTGCAGTTCCTACAACTTTTGGAATCAAAGAAGCTTGATCAAAATTAAAAGACAATAAAGCAAGGAAAAGACAAAACTTTGCTGAATAAAATATTACCTGAAGCTGGCTCATATTCTGTTTCTTTTGGATCATCCAGCCCAGCTCGCAGTCTATTCAGAGTGTCTTCGGATACTGGATTTATTTCACTACTGCCTACTCCAGGTGCTCGAACATGACCTCTAATTCTAGAAGGTTCTCCGGCTCTGGAGTCAACCCTGAATGTTGGCCAACTGTCTTCAGTACTCTTATTGCTCTCCAAAACTTCAGCAAGTGGCTCGAGAGTGGTTGCTTCCTTCACTGATTCTCTCAAAATCAATAAGTCATCAGCTGTTTTAGTCTGAATCTCGGCCTCTACCGTGGGTTGACTAATTACCTGCGTATCATCGGCCGTTGGCGGAATCAACTCCATATCAGAAGGTATAGATGATTCAGCATGTTCATACACATCCTCTTCAGTAGGTTCTGTCTTAACAGAAGAAGCAAAGGCAGCTTGCTTCTCTAAAGCCAATCGTTCGGCACGATTGACTTTCTGCATCGAGACAAATTACAGATTTAGTCTTTGAAACTATCACCTTCCTTCCTATTCTTTTGGTTAATGGAATAGTAGGATAATCGTCTTTTAAATTACTACCTGCTTCATCAGCATCTCTGATTCGTCGATTCGAAGCAGGAGAAGTCTCTGGAATAGTAATTCCTCCTCGATTACGAGTTTCTGCTCGAGTAAATCTTTTTGGAGCAGGCCCAGAAGTACCTTTGCCCCACTTTCTTTTCGGTGTACTTTCAGCAGATACACTCTCCTCAGCACTTCCAATTGATACATGTAATGGCTGATGAAGTTCATCGAAAAGAGATTCTCCAAAACTTCTTTATAAACCTCATCAGTAGCAAGAGGATCTTCGGTCATGACAATCTCTTGGCAGGGCTGATTTGGTTGATTTCTTATCAACATGGATGAAGCTTTTACCCTAGATACTGAATTTCTCATCAAAGGTATTCGCCGATACATAGAACCTAGCATAAGACGCCAACATTCTAGCTCCTCTCTGATAAATAACCGGATCTGGCATTGAAAAGGTAGTTTCGGTACCTTTAGTAATATAATATCTGCCTTGGTGGCTAAAGCATGTTGTTGCATTCCCTACGTGCAACTGATCATAGCCAAAATGCCGAGCAAACCTGCTCGGAAGATATGGTTCCAAATAAATGACATCGTCACGGCGACAGATCAAGTGGGATGGCCTGATCATCTTCAGCCATTCATGCTGAATATCATCCAATTCATTGGCACCAGTGCCATCAATCAACTTCACAGACATAGTCTCATAACCAACAGGCAGAGAACACAAGTGAAACTTCATAGTTCTCCCCTGTTTAATATGGTCCTGCAATCTGTCAGAGTATCATACCGCCACTTTGGTGTGTGACGGTATCTTTCCAAAAAGGTGTCATCTGTCCAGCCATTCCAGCACTCATAAGATACTCAAAATGGAGGAGTAGCCACCCATACAAATATGTAAAGGGCATTTCTACCCGAGGAAAGGTTGTAAGCTTCTTCTTCGCCAAGTCAAACATTCTGTCTGTATATGCCCTTAAACGGTATTCAGACGGCATGTCATCGCCGTTAGCAAATCCATCTTGTACCCGAAAGTCAGACGGACTGCTGCAAATACGACTCCTCTGTGCATCCTGTCTGCTGAACAGGTGCCAGGTACTACAAATCTTCTCAGCCAGAGGGATATAAACCCGGCCAGATGACCCTCATCAGATAATTTCGGCTACCTTGCTTTAATAGGTCTCCAATCTATCACCAGCTTTATAGGTGCCTTCATCTTCTTCAATGATGATGTCATCATGGGTGGTGTCCTGGATTAATTTTCAATTTCAACTTGACTCAGAGGTTTAAAACGACCGACATATTGTTCGATCTTCTTCTTCTTCTGAGTTTCTTCAGTGCGGCCTTGGAATAAATAGGCCATCCACTTAGAAGAATAGCAGCTTGAATCTTTCTCTGCACCTTTTGCCTTATAAAAGGCCTTACATATACTGTAGTGGCACATTAATTCTTCGAACACATGAAGAATTAGCGGGTTGGCGTCAGAAATCTTATTCATTTCATCAATAAAAGGAATATATTCTTCATATGGCAGATCTCCTGTTGGCAACTGAGAAATGTACGCCATTTCATGGAGAGCGAATCCCATCTCGCCTCTCGGAGTCATAAAAGTGCGGTACGATAATTATACCTTTCCGCTAGTGCCAAGAACAAGTCCGGGTTTGGCCTAAAACCATAAGCAGTGCACTTGATGGCATTATATAGGCCTATCACCTTCAACTGTTCTCCATAATTGTTCAGAATCCATCTCACAAGAACAGTCCATCTAGTATTCTCTGGGTTCACCAGACCAGTAAGTCTCATAGACTGTTTTGGATAGACGGTGTTTTCTAACTGAACAAATTTATTTGCAAAGATCGGGACTCTAACTGGCTTCAAAAGTGCAGAGTCCTCATGAGGAATAGTGGCTGGCAATAATCCTCGTAAGACTGAAACATGCGGTTCAGTACCACTGCGAATCTTTCCTGACTGTATCCTATCCATCCAGCTTTTGCTTGACGGAACGAAGTAATATCCCACTTCATTTGCCTTTGATGACTTGCATGGAATAAGCAGCTATGTTGATGCTCTTAGACAACCCAGTCAAGTACATTGGCTGAGTCGCATCACCATCTCGATAATACGAGTATGACACTTTGTCGCAGGCTGGTTGAGAGTTTCTGTCGATAGCATCCCCAAATAAAAACGCGGCTTTGAGTGGGTAGCACTGTCCACACTCTGTAGTGGTTGACCACTTATCAAATTCGGCAGGGTTTCGTTCTCCTGGTTTTTCAGAATGGCTATCCTTGTGGAAGGTCCATCAAATTGAGAAAAGCGAACATGAGATAGGTCACTCTTATAGTTATTCCCTACACATCCTTCAAACTGTGCTTCCTGGGCCAGAATATCCACTGCAAAAGAAGAATAAGAAGTTAAAAATCTTTAACACAAAGGGATGACAGATTCAAAGATCAACATGCGCTCAGTTTATCAACATGCGCTCAGTTTATCCTAAGCGTATGACAAGTTCAAAGATCAACATACGCTCAGTTTATCCTAAGCGTATGACAGATTCAAAGATCAACATACGCTCAGTTTATCCTAAGCGTATGACAGATTCAAAGATCAACTCACGCTCAGTTTATCCTAAGCGTATGTCATATTCAAGGATCAATTTACGCTAAGTCTATCCTAAGCGTATGACAGATTCTAAAGTTCAGCCTATGCTCAACTTTTATTCAAAGATTAGAGGATGATTAGATCTTTTTTTAAGCGTATCAGTGTATGTTCAACCAAAGCAAGCAGTCGTATGGAATATTCCAAAGAACAGCGTATGGTTAACAAGACGTTCATCAAAAATACGCTAACAACAGAGTCAGCGTATCTCAGTGAGACAACTTGACATAGCGTATTCCTTCAGATCAGTGTATGTTGACATTTCTATCAAAGATACGCGTATCTAACAGAAATACGCTCCAAACATATTTTTCGTATAGACGAAAAACATGGAATACGACTAAACCCTAAAGGGGGAAGCGTATTTTCTGACGTATTGACCCTAAAAAGGGGATACGTTTTCTGATTTCGTTCTAACCAGAGCCATAAAAAGGGGATAGTTATTGTTCATCATCCTCCTCCTCACCATATAGAGGTTTCAATGGGCGTTCGCCTCGTGGAATACGCTGATCGGCAGTCCTCTTAGCAGTTGTAGCGGTGGCGGCAGACCGAGACGACTCCGCAGGAGCCTTCCCCTTTCCCTTCGCAGCAGTGTCGATCTTGGACGCCATTGATGAAGATTAGGTTGAAGAAGAAGAAAGTTTGAACTCTGGATTCTTTTTCTCTCTCGAAGACGAAGGCAAAAGTAAAGAAAGAAATTAAGTTTTGAAAGGCCTATTTATAGAAGAAAGGGAAGCTTAAACGGCGGCCGTTTTTTAAATACAGAATCCCTAGAGATATGCACTGATATTGGGGAAAATAACAAACTCATGCCAGCGTGTCAAGACTTATTCCCACTTTAATTTTGAACTTTTGAAAAATCATAAAGTTTGAAAACTTTGAAGGGGGTCTTGTAGGGTGTGAAAAAATTATGACACGCTGACATAAGACCAAGTCAAAAATATCCATACGCTCAAAGTCATACGCTCAGCCAAAGCCATACGCTCATTCAAAGGCCATACGCTCAAAGTCATACGCTCAGCTAAAGCCATACGCTCAGTGAATATTTTATTATTTCTTGAATGAAAGCACAACACATGCTCAATGGAGGATGAATCTGACACTTCGTCTTTCGTGCAAAGACAGCTGTCCTAAGAAGATTAACCGTCGTATAGATTTTCGAGAGTTGATTTTGTCTCTTACGAGGACAGCTCATTAGCCATCATAAATGTACAGCCATCATTACTGTCATCTCTGACAGTCTGTCAGCCGTCATATCCGTAACACGACGCTCGAGAGATATTTGTCAGTTATTGGAAGATATGGCGTATTTGAGAAGATTGAGGACAGCCACGTGTCTACTCCCCCAATGCTTACGACTCCTTGTCAACCAAGTGAGCGTATGTACTCCATACAACTCCTTGTTAACCAAGTGAGCGTATGAACTCCATACGACTCCTTGTCAACCAAGTGAGCGTATGTACTCCATACGACTCCTTGTTAACCAAGTGAGCGTATGAACTCCATACGACTCCTTGTCAACCAAGTGAGCGTATATACTCCATACGACTCCTTGACAACCAAGTGAGCGTATGTACTCCATACGACTCCTTGTCAACCAAGTGAGCGTATGTACTCCATACGACTCCTTGACAACCAAGTGAGCGTATGTACTCCATACGACTCCTTGTCAACCAAGTGAGCGTATGTACTCCATACGACTCCTTGTCAACCAAGTGAGCGTATGTACTCCATACGACTCCTTGTCTACCAAGTGAGCGTATGCGTATGTACTCCATACGACTCCTTGTCTACCAAGTGAGCGTATGTACTCTATACGACTCCTTGTCAACTAAGTGAGCGTGTGGACTCTATACGACTCCTCTTCAATAAGACAGCGTATCACAACAAATGCATTCAGGATGGCTTCAAATATACAGTCAACACACGTTTTTACGTGTCCTGTACTTAGTGATCCACTCATTCAGAAGTTATGCAACGTGGCTTTCATGCCATCAATCTCTCCTGGATATACTCCACTACTCTCAACCGCACTCCAATGTGTATCCACCAAAAATCGCCACGCGTCCCTGCAGTTATGCACACGTCAAGTAACTGACTGAGCGTATGCCTAGAGTAGTTATCCAGAACTCTATAAAAGAGAGTTTCTCCACCATCAACAGGGAGGAGTTTATTTATCCGAGCCTTCTTTATCGCATCGTCCAAGGGATAAAGTAATCGTCTTCTAGATTAGATTTCTACAGTTGTAATTTTCTTAGAAACACAATAAATAAAGTGAATTTATTTATGGAAAACAGCCATGATGTGACGTTCGATCCGATATTAATGGACGTGCATATTGTAGAGGAGGACTTTGGCCTCAAGCCGAAGAGGAGCGGTGATACCATGGGGGCGAGTTCCAGTGCGGGACCGGCCAAGCGCCCCCACATTCAGCATCAGCAAAGGCCATTGCAGCAGCAACATCAGGCACCAGCACGTGCCCATCAGCAGCAGGGTCAGGGCCAGAGGCAGACCCAGCAGTGTGCTTTCTGCGGAAAGACGGGGCACAACAGAGACGTATGTAGGAGGAGGTTAGGCGCTTGCCTATTCTGCGAAGGGACCGACCACCAGCTAAAGGGCTGCCCTGTTCGAGCAGCCAAGGGAGGCCAGGATAGGGCACTGACGGGACCGACAGTTCAGCCGAAGGGTCAGCCACTCCAGACACAGCAGCAGAAGTTCGTCCAGCATCAGAGGGCACCCCAGGACAGAGCCTTTGTACTAGCATTGGAGGAGTTTGAGCCCGAGTCAGATGTTGTGGTAGGTCATGTTCTCCTCGATTCCTTTCCTGCTTTTGCCTTTTTTGATTATGGTGTCGCGTACAATTTTGTGTCTGTTTCTTTTTCTCTTAGACACAACATCATTGCTGAATCTTTGGGTATGACTTGCAAGATTATGACCGGAGGAGGCATTATTGTCATGCCCCAGAACCAGAATACTGGAGAGCGGGGGCAGACATAGCCAGCTACGTATATTGAAGTGCAACCCACCTCGCTATACGGTCACGGCTGTCTAGATAAATGATGGTTTAACTACAAGCCAACAGTCTCTTAAGGTCATGAACAAGCCTATTGTCTTAATCACAAGCAAGTAAGTAAATGTTACAAGATGTAAGATCACCAAATATACAATAGTAAGACGTCCCAAATATTACATATTCAGCTGATCATGAAGCTAGTCGTTATAAAATGTGAGGACTAGCAAGCGTTAGTCATACATGATCAACCCTAGGATCTGTCGATCATGTTACAGCCCGTAGGCAGACAGTAAGTAAAATGCAATCGAGCTAAACATGTGCTCGTCGGCTAAACGTCTCAAAAGAATATTTTTTACAATAAAGTGGAAGATCCGATAATAAACCCACTCGTTGCCCTGGTTACGCCTGGTGGTCACCATCGGGCTAGAAAGTCGGTAGATCCTCTGGAGTTGCTCCGAAATCTGGCCATACAAAACCAGCTGGGTCAGACCCCAGGAAGAGCAAGTGCCACAAAGGAAGCTTCACTTAGGAGCTAAACCAGTAATTAGCACGAAATATAATAAATAGTAAGAACTGGAAATATAAAATAAATCAAGATGATATACGATAATATAACCATGGGACTATTAGATAACCAGGTTACAACCCGTAAACCAAACAAGGACCAGGGTTGTAACCCTTCATCTGAACAGAACTTGGCTTTCCACCATTTATCGGCAGTTAACATAATAAATCAGGACATGTAACAATCTTATACATGATCAAGACAAGACTGGTCGTTCCATCCAATCAATCATGGCCAAGCAATGAGTACGGCTTGATACTTTAACCAACTAGGGTTATCACAGGCCTACTTACTAACAAGATACAGTGAGATTATTCCACAGCCACAAGCCCTACAGACCATCCAGGTTACCCAGGTCGAAATATTAGGGGTTGAATTCAGGTGGGTACATCGTCCAGGAAACGCATGTATCCTTAAGTGGCTTGAAGGGTGCAACACATGACAGTGTACTAGAAATGTGCCCTACTCGACGGCAGGCTACAGATCCCAAGCGTGCCCAGGTAACGGGATTGCCTATAGCTGGGAAATCTCTTCATGACTACTGTGTTATTCTAGTTATTAGCCTTAGTCCATTTTAGTAGGTACCCCTGACCGTAGTACTCAGGGGTCCCTGTCCTAGACATGATGTAAGACGATACAGGTTCATTTATACAAGCACATTCGCCCACGGTGTCCGGGATATTCATTCTTGTAATGTCAAGTTGCCGTCGCAACAGCTTATCAAGGTATATCATGTCAGGTTTACTTATCAGAAGTGCGCCACAGCGGGCCACTATCATGTCATATTACTTGTCAAGAGTGCACCACTACAGGTCACTGTCGTGTTCAGGAATACATGTACAAAATAACATAGTCACAAGCATTCCATTAAGAAACCTAACTTACACTGGGGTTACAAGATATGGGCATAATTGGAACATTCCGATAAGAATAATAATAATAATAATAAGAGAACCGGAGCTATGGAAGGGCCATACGGTTATGAAATTCAGGTTCGTGCAGCTCGCAGGAGAAGGGTCCATACGGCTCAAGATGGCAGGTGCATATGCGGCTGCGGGAGAGCAACACTATGCGGCTGAAGGAGTTGAGCCCCATGCGGCTGGAATGAGGAAAGCTTATACGGCTGGGTTAGAGAGCAGTCCATGCGGCTGGAGGGAAATGGGGCCTTTGCGGCCAGAAGTTTCCATGGCTTATGCGGCTAAGGAGTTCAAGTTTATACGGCCGGGTCAGACTGGCCCCTCATACGGCCAGGGAATAACAGTTGCATATGCGGCTAGTAGTGACGGGTGCATATGCGGCTGACGGGGTTCAAAGTTCCATGCGGCTCAATGGGAAAAGCTTATGCAGCTAAGAGTTCATTCCTAGTCATGCGGCTAAGTTCCAGGTAGTCTCATGCGGCCGAATTATAATGCGGTTGGCGAAATCATATGCGGCTAGAGAATCACTTGCCGCATGAAATAGTCATGCGGTCAAGTCTATGCGGCTGGATCCTGTTCTTCTTCTCCATTCTTTCGAGAAGAAAAAATCCATGAAGGCCAAGTTTCCAAGCTCCATAATTCCATCATCCAGAGTCCAAATCCGAACTTCCATAGGTCAAAATAGGGTAGAACGAGATTCTCTACAACATAGAACTATCAAAAGTTGATAATAACTAGCTTAACTAGATCAAAACCCAAGAAATCAAAAAATGTCATAAACTCAGATCTACAAGCAATGAGCCATGGAAATTAAAAATGCCAAGTACTAACGGGTTCTAGAATGCTGTGAAGAAGAGAATGAAACAATAAAATTTGGGATTCCTTCATGAAGCAAGGTGCACTTGCCTAAGCTCTCTTCCTGGTTAGTGGAAGAATTAATGGAGGAGAAGGAGAAGAGTAATTATGAAGAATTAATGAGGAGAGAGAATGGAGTGGGGGTTAATAAATGGTAGTGGTGGTGGTAGGTAGGTGGGTTGGTTCTCAACCAAAACTGAACCAAGCCTAACCAAACCAAGATGAACCATGGCCAAGCAAGGGGAAATACCCAACAAACCAAGCAAGGAGATATGTAATATAAGATAAAATACATACACGTATACCAAGATACGTAATACGAACCAGATGCATTACAATTATACTAGTTAATAATATTTGCAAGGGGTGGAGAGTTACCCTGGGAAGCCGGGACTTGAGTGCGTGTCTGCTTGTAATGCCCCTTACGAGGTACGATATGGTACTCGGTATGGATTGGTTGAGCAGGCACCATGTTAGTATAGATTCTAGAGGAGGTAGAGTTCTTTTTAGGCTGTCGGGAGAGCCAGAGATCGAGTTTGCTCGAGGAGCAGCAGAGCCGGAGGCTGGATTATGTGGAGCTTTGTTGGCGGGGCAGGACTTGCCACATCCGTTGATAGCTCAGTTCTTGGATGTCTTTTTCGAAGAGTTACCGGGGATGCCGCCAGACATGGATGTTGAGTTCTCTATAGATTTGGTGCCGGGCGTCGAGCCTATATCATAGCACGTCTATAGGGTCAACAACAGCGAGTTGATAGAGCTGAAGAAGCAAGTCGACGAGCTGCAGGACAAGAGATTTATCAGATCCAGTTCTTCATCGTGGGAAGTGCCAGTCCTGTTTGTGTCGAAGAAGGACGGTATGGCCCGTATATGTATTGATTACCGGGCGCTCAACAATCTTACTATCAAGAATAGATACCCTTTGTCGAGGATCGACGATTTGTTCGATCAGCTGAGTGGGGCAAAGGTATTTTTGAAGATAGACTTGAGGTCCGGGTATCACCAGCTGAAGGTAAAGCGGGATGACATTCTGAAGACGGCATTTCGGACTCGGTATGGCCAGCACGAGTTTACAATATGCCATTTGGGTTGGCCAATGCTCTAGCGATGTTCATGAACTTGATGAACAAGGTATTCCATCAGTACCTTGACAAGTTCATGGTGGTCTTCATAGATAATATCTTGATCTATTCGAAGACGCATGAGGAGCATGAGGAGCATCTGAAAGTTGTGTTAGAGACTCTGAGGAGGAAGCAACTCTACGGGAAGCTTTCAAAGTACGAGTTCTTCTTGGACCAGGTCGAGTTCTTAGGTCATGTTGTGACTGAGCACGGGATCTTAGTGGACCAGAAGAAGATTTCAGCAGTTGAGTCTTGGTCTACGTGCAGTTCAGTTGTCGAGGTTCAGAGTTTTTTGGGTTTGGCTGGCTATTATCGAAAGTTCGTCCAGGACTTCTTGCGGATTACAGAGCCGATGACTAGACTCACCAGGAAGGACGTGGAGTTCGTATGGACTGATGAGTGTCAGGCAGCATTCGATGAGCTGAAGAAGAGGTTGACCTCAGCTCCGATCTTGACTTTGCCATCTAGGTCAGGTGGTTTCTCGATCTACATCGATGCTTTAGGGAAGGGCTTGGGTTGTGTTCTTCAGCAGCACGGAAAGGTGATTGCTTATGCATCTAGGCAGTTACGTCCTCATGAGAAGAACTATCCTACTCATGACCTAGAGTTGGCCGTGATTATTTTTGCTTTGAAGTTATGGAAGCATTACCGGTACGGAGAGCGAGTTGAGATCTTCACAGATCACAAGAGCTTGAAGTACGTGTTCACTCAGAAGGAGCTGAACATGCGGCAGAGGCGATGGTTAGAGCTGATGAAGGACTTTGATATCTCATTGCAGTACCATCCAGGAAAGGGCAACGTAGTTGCAGATGCCTTGAGCAGGTATCCAGTAGCTATATTCTTGACGACAGATCGTCATCTTTTGGCCGACCTGGATAGTTTAGGTATCGAGGTCATCGTTCCGAGCGTAGAGATCCAGATGTGGGGTTTGTAGATTCAGTCTGAGCCGATGGAAAGAGTCAGGTCAGTGTAGTATGATAATGTTGCCCTGAGGAGCATCAAGGAGCAGGTACGGACGGGTTTGCTCGATGATTTCTCTTTAGCCAAAGATGGGTCGTTAAGGCACGGTACTAGGTTGTGCATTCCGAATGGAGAGCTTCGGGAGGAGGTTCTTCAGAAAGCGCATCGTTCTCAGTAGTCTATGCATCCTGGAGCCAATAAGATGTATAGGGACCTGAGAGAGCATGTATGGTGGTATGGCATGAAGTGCAAGGTTGCTCAGTTTGTATCTCGTTGCCTTGTATGTCAGCAATGAAGGTCGAAAGATAGAGACCAGGTGGATTACTGCAGCTGCTACCCATTTCTGAGTGGAAGTGGGAGCACATCACCATGGACTTTGTATCTAGACTTCCACGATCGCCAGAAAGAAAAGATACGGTTTGGGTCATCGTTGATAGATTGACCAAATTGGACCTCTTTTTGCCTTTTAAGGTGGGTTTGTCTACGGAGAGGGTGGCAGAGCTGTACGTTTGTCAGATCGTGAGATTGTACGGAGTTCCGGTGAGCATAGTCTCTGATCAGGATAGTCATTTCACTTTTCACTTTTGGAGGAGTTTGCATACTAGCTTGGGCACCAAGCTCAAGTTTAGTACCGCTTATCACCCCCAGACAGACGGGCAATCAGAGAGGACCATTCAGACGCTGGAGGATATGCTTCGTACATGTTGTAATGCCTGTGGTTCATATTACGTATTTTTAGAATATGTGTACGCATTTTGCATGATTCCTTGTTTTCTTTATGGCTTTGCTTGGTTATTTCTTGGTTTGGGTTGGCTTGGTTCGGTTTGGGATTTGCTTTTGGTTCATCATGGACCAAAGGGTGAACCCCCTACCTACCACCACCACTACCATTTATTAACCCCATTCTTCATTACTCTTCTTCCTCCTCCATTAACTCTTTCACCTACCAGAGAGAGGAGAGAGAGAGAGATCTAGGCAAGTACAACTTGCTTCATGGAGGAACTCTAATTTTATTGTTTCATTCTCTTCCTTACAGCATTTTAACTTACTTTAGTACTTGGCATTTTTATTTTCCATGGCTAGATTCTTGTAGATCTAAGTCCTTTTATTTTCGGATTTCTTGGGTTTTGATCTACTTAATCTTGTTATTTCTGAGTTTTGATGGTTCCATGTTGTAGAGGCTTTCGTTCTACCCCATTTTGACCTATGGAAGTTCGGATTTGGGCTCCGGATGATGGAGTTATGGAGCTTGAGGACTTGGCTCTCAAGGTGTTCTTCTTCTCAAAATTTTGGAGAAGATGAACTGTGATTGACTTGACCGCATGAATATTTCATGCGGCAAGTGTTCTATTCAGCCGCATGAGGGTCGAACTCATCTAGCCGCATAACTCGCTCATTTCCAGCCGCATAATACTCTGCACTTCTCAGCCGCATGAGACTCTATCCTGAGCCGCATGCGCCCTCCCTCAGCCGCATGAGGACCCCACTTCTTCCGATCGCATGAATGCTCTGACTTAGTCTCATGCGCCCTCTTATCCCGCTAGCCGCATGGGACTTTATTTGTCTCAGCCGCATGGACCAATTCATTTCAGCCGCATGGACCAATTTATTTCAGCCGCATGGGACTTTATTTGTCTCAGGCGCATGGACCAATTCATTTCAGCCGCATGGATCAATTCATTTCAGCCGCATGGGACTTTACTTGTCTCAGCCATATGGACCAATTCATCTCAGCCGCATGGACCAATTCATTTCAGCCGCATGGACCAATTCATCTCAGCCGCATGGTCGTATGCGCCCTCTTATCCCGCTGGCCGCATGAGGACTGATATCCTTAGCCGTATAGGCTCTCCTTTATCAGCCGCATAGGCTGTTCTCCTCCCAGCCGTATGAGATTATTCCTGGCCGTATATTCCTGAATCGCATGACTCTCCTATGGCTCGGTACTGTTATTTTATTATTATTTTTGCCCATGCCTTGGAACTCCTATGGTATATTTTTATTGAATTTGATTATTGAATTTGATTTTGTTGGATCGTTGTTGATTTGGTTTTTCTATCGAGATGAATTTTTATGGCCTGAGTTACGATATTTTTCTGATAACATATGTCGACGGAAATACAGGGATGGTAAAACGTCTACTTGGTTATGCAACCTAGAGTTTATCGCAGCTATATTAGCTGGATTGGCAGAAACATAGAGACCTGACTTCGGATGTACGTATCTTGGTTATGAGATTTGGAATTTTTTGCAGCTATACTAGTCGGCATAGCGAGAATTCCAGACGACATGATTATAGAGGTGCATGCTCCTGTTATGGACTCTACCGTTTATCGTAGCCTTGCTTACTAGCGTGGCAAGGATTCTGAGTATCATGATTTTGGACAGACACATATGATTATCAGATTGTATCTTGGAAGGGTTCTTAAATATATCGTCTCTATCTTCATTCCAGTTATTATAAATTGTTTCCATCATCAAATAATTTAGGAGTAGAGATATTTTTAGCTTTATAGAGCTTATGCATATGTAGTTCTTTCTTAGTGTTACAATCTGATGACTTGTGATTAGGCCCTTGTCTTAGGAATGATAGTATAGCCTGGCTTTCAATAGTGATTCTTGTAGCTAGTTCTCCTTTGTTGATATTTACTAGTTTTTTTTAGCCTTGACGATTGATTTATTCTTTATTTTCTTTTTCTTTTTTTTCTGTATGGCACCCATGACCCGAGCCCGTCGTCTGAGAGCAGCTGCAGCTACTGAGAGTGTGCCTCCACCTCCTGCTGTTCAGGAGGTAGTTATCCCTCTATCTGATCAGGGGGTGGTGGCACCTCCTGCCATTGAGGAGATGGTGGTAGCCTCGCCAGAGAGTCTTCCTTCATTTCCTGTCGTTCAGGAGAGAGCTGCAGATTTGCCTGAGACCGAGAGCCCTTTCCTACCCTCTGTACTCCATACTGTACCACCCGGAGGTTTGCTACTTGACGCAGCCCAGGTGTTTGCATTTTTCCAAGAAAGATTGATGGAGTCACAGAGAGTTCATGAGGAGGCCATGAGGGAGCAAATCCAGAGGTTGCTACGTCTGCGGGACTCTGTGCTTCTAGGAGGAGAGCCTAGCTCCAAAAGGGCGAGGAGCAGTACCCAGTCCTACCTAGAGTTTGAGGAGTACCCATTTATCTAGCCTATATCATCATACCCAGCCCAGTCTTCTGTCCAGCAGAGGTCAGCTGAGCCAGAGCCTATCTGTGCCTACTGCAAGAAGTCTGGACACAAGTGGAACAACTATAGAAAAAGACTAGGATTGTGCCTATTCTGTGGTTCAGCTGCACACTGGGTGCAGCACTACCCTGATATACCTGCCCCAACCAGGGCCCTGCTTCCAGGAGGGAGTTCTGGTTCTCAGACCTAGCTGGAGGTGAGTTTTGACCTAACCTTAGTTTTCCTTTTGTGAATTTTGATGCATCCCTTGCTTGTATGTTTTGATACCTTGTGATTGCCTAGTACTGTAGCATGGTTGGTATAACTAGATGAGACCCCAGACTGATATTTCATGCCATGACCCCATAGGTTACACTTTTAACTGTATGATTTAAATAGGTATCTGAGACTATGATTGCTGGGGGCTTAACCTAGAAGGGGTGCGACCATCTTAATTTCGAGGACGAAATTTTTATAAGGTGGAGAGGATTGTAACACCCAGTTTTCCAGAAGAGGGTAATTTTGAAATTTTGTAATTATAATTATTTTTAATGGTATTTATTTCATATTATGATTTTTAGTGATTTTTAATTATTTTTTAAACTATTTAAATTCATGACTTGTAATTTTTGGTATTTTGCTAAGTGAACAGTAGAGACTGCCTACCCTAGAGCCTAGCCATGTGATTAGGGTATTTTTGATATTTTTAGGATCATTTGGGATTTATTATAATTTAATTGAATTTATGGAAATTTTTAGAATTTATTTTGGAATTGTTTGAATGAGGTTGACTAGGAGACAAAACTAGTGACTAACCTAGGTTAAGACCACTTGGTTAGGTTAAGTAAACTTGGTTTGACCTAATTTAGTGAGGGTTAAGTCATTGGAACTTGTTTGGAGAGATTTGGAGTTGATTTGACTAATATGGCTTATGACTTCACAAGTCATGATTAATGACTTAGGTTTAATAGCCCATAGGCCCACACCATGAACCAACCCTAACCCTAATCAGCCCATAGCAGCCACTATTAATTCTTTCCCTTCCTATTTAATGCCCCTTAAAGTTAGGGCTAGCCTCCATTAGGTTTTCTTGCCAAGTTTTAGAAAGAGGTATTTCCCATCTTCAATAAATCCTAGTGAATTCATTTTTATTCCTTTTTAACCCAAACAAATTGCATTGAGTCCTAAATTTCCTCTACTTTCTGTTGGTACCAAGTGTTCTTGGCTTTGGAGCTCATTGGAGGAATTTGGCCATCAAGAGGAGCACCTCTTTGTGGAGCTTTTTGGAGCTTTTGATACACATAGGTAATTTTAATTCCTCACCATAGAACCCTATTATTTTTGCATCATTAGGGAGCCCTATACCTAGCCTAACCGTAGGAATAGGAATCCCCAAAATTTCGTGTCCTTTCGTGTCCATTTTGGACATGTATCAGTGTCGTTTTTATTGTGTTTGTTGAAATGCCCCAAAGGACATTTCGGTTAATTTTTCAGGAAGTGTTTGAAGAGAAAATTAAGTTTTTAGGTCGCTTATGAGTTTCTGATTGTTTGGACACATTTTGTGTCATGTCGGGGACGTACTGGACTCGTGCACATGCCTGCGCGCGTGTACAGTGATCTCCTGCTGCTCGGGGTCGACACAGGACACGACACGACACCATGTGCCATGAAACTTCGTGGACACAGGGGGGGCACCCACTGACATCATGTCCATGAAGTTTCATACGACCTCGATGTGTGTGCGCGAAGGAATTGTGCGTGCACTGGCCACGCACTGGCTGTGTTCTCGCCAACGGCGAGCTCTGATACGCTTCTCGTTTGCGGACACGGCGACACTAGGACCCAATTCAGGGCATTGGACACGTGACCCTACACTAGAAGAACACCTAGACACGACCACGAGACACGAGATTGCTTGTGTCGTGTCCGATTGGACTCGACATGGCCGCACGAGACAGTGCACTCGGGTGCTCTGTGCAGTGTCTGTTTTGCTTGGGACACTTCGTGTCCAACTATATGGACACGAGCTCATCCCAATTTCATGTCTAACTATGCTTTTGTGGCTGCACATTAGAATTGAAGGTTTGATTAGGTTTTGAATGAATAAACTGCTATATACAACACTGGCACTGATACACAGTCCTGGGACTGAATCCTAAATCTAATTCCCTGTTTAAACTGAAATTGATGATAATTTGCCATGTTAAATTCATCACACATGATTAGTTATGTTCAAATGTTGGGTTGTGTTTGATGTTAAGAATTTGGATTTCGAATTGGTGAATGGGGAAGTTCATGTTTTCAAATGTTTAACTGAGAATGAAGGAATGGGCTAAACTGAGTTTGGTGAACTGGTTAAACTGTTTTTTTGAACTGATTTAAATGTTTTTTTCAAGGTATATAAACTGAGTTTGTATGGCACTGTTATCATACATGTGAACCTGTGTATGTAACTGAGATGGGTTAAAAACTGTGAATTCCTCACTGATTGCCTGTGAATCTGAGAACACAGTTCACATACACACATTAGTTTAAATCCTATGGTACATTGAGTTTGGTTCCTTCATATATATATTCTAAAAACTACATCTGAAGTTGTCCCCTGTTTTTCCTATATTCCACACTTAATTCACATTAATATGACATGGCTCATTGGCTCACATACATGTGTGTTAAACTATGGTAATGATGATTGATGGCTGGTCATAAGTTTTTAGTTTCGATTTTTATTTTTGAAGTGTTGGATTGAACATTGCACTGTCAACTAGAAATTGATTTCCTAATTTCCTGTCACATGTTCAGTCAATCCCTGCACACTGTTATACACTGCCTACATTCCCTAATACACATTGATACATGTCCTACACATAGAGAATCTGGGAATTACTGTTTTATGAGAATAATGGACTGATATGTGAAATCTGAAATTGTATGTGGAAGTTCATATTGAATTGGTCTGAAATTAGGGTTAATTGAATTCGAACATAGAGAACTGAAATGGGACTCTAGATAACCTGAACATTCCTTTAAACTGATTTGATTTACTGATTTTGCATTCCCTATTTACACGAGATTCCTTATTTCATTAACTGAAATTTGTTCAAAAACCTGAGCATGTACATTGTTAAGCTGGTATGAGTTTTATTTAAACTGAGATTGGCTCTTTTCTGTATACTATAAATGAATGATAAATTCCTGATTTACTGTCAGCATTGCTTCCTTTGAACTGGTATGAACTGGAATTGATTTCCTTTCCTTGTTGCAAGAGTAGTTAGTCCCCTTAAAACTAAATGGGTTCCTTCCTTTTCCCTATAAACTAAATTGAATGCATATATGTTAAACTGGAAATGGATGGACTGAACTGGATTGTGGTACTGTTCTGAATTAATTGGCTGATTTCCCTTTCCTGTTGCACCTTGTAATGGATGCACTATTTCAGATTTCCTCTTACATAAATTTCCTGCTACACCTATACAATGCTTCTATTTCCCTTCTTGTTTCCTTGCACACACCATCTAATCTACCACACACACACACCCATGTACTCTCAAGTCACACCACACACCATGTTCACTACCTCACATGTTATACACTCTCACTAATTGACACAAGTCCACGTATCATGTTCACCCTCACACACCCACACACATTCATCTTGGACACATAATTAGGCACCCCCTCTCTATGCATATGTATATATTTTATGTATTAACATATATGGTAGCTTGGTATATACATTAGCCTATAGGGTTATATTCTAGTTATATTATATAATACATGTGTGTGTATCAATATATATATATATATATATATATATATATATATATATATATAAATATATATATATATATATATATATATATATATACATATATAAAATATATATATATATATATATATATATATATATATATATATATATATATATATATATATATATATATGTATGTATATATATATATATATATTTTTATATGTATATAGTCCTATTATGTATGTATCTATATATATGTATATATATATATATATAGTCCTATTATGTATGTATCTAATATGGGATTAGGAGCCTATATATGACAATATAGGTATCCTATATTAGATAGTATGGTGTGTATATAGGTGTATTGTTTTAGAAGTAGATTGAAATAGTATTGTTTAGCTATGGCCTAGTCTCTTAGCCTATGGCCTATGGTTGTGCCTGTGTATCAGTGTGGAGCCTAGAATAGGCTAGTGTAGTCTTGTTAGACTTAGAATAGCCTTGTTAGACTAGTACAGACTAGTTTGACCTAGGGTTGACTTGGTTGACCTAGTTTGACTTCTAGAGTTGACCAAGAGTTGACTTTGGCCTGGATTGACCTAGAATCATGTAGAATGCATAGTAGGACTTCATTATATCATTCTAGACTTGTTGTGACCTGTGCTGTTCTGATTAGGAGCCAGACACCTCTCCTCGGACAGTACATTTTATCCGGACACTCAGATACAGGCGAGTACATTCTCTGATCATTTCATATCTTGCTTAGAATTATTTTCCTGCATTAAATTACTTTAATTGATACTGGCATGTTGGTCACATGGATTAGTACAATATGGATTCCTCTCTGAGATGTTATCCCTTCAGGGAGCATCGGGTACTCTATGTTCTGTGCGTTTCACTTACATAGCGTATCATATGCTTCTTTGGTTCTTTGATCACTTGTGACATATACCCATATGATCACAGAGTCTTCTTTGAATTCTCGTCCCATTTATGGGACTACTATGTACCACCCTTCGGGGGCATATCACCCTTTGGGGGCTTATCACCCTTCGGGGGCATATCACCCTTTGGGGGCTTATCACCTTTCTGAGGCTTATCACCCTTTGGGGGCTTATCACCCTTTGGGGGCTTATCACCTTTTGGAGGCTTACCACCCTTCGAGGGCTTATCACCCTTTGGGGGCTTATCACCTTTCGGAGGCTTACCACCCTTCGAGGGCTGTTACATAGAATCATAACATAACCTGGTTGGATCCTTGTATATTAGTTGGGGGTACGGGGGAGTATAAATAGCCATGTGAACAATTCCAAAGTAGAATAGCCATGTACGTCTCTTTAGTATAGCCATGTACAAATCAAGCCGTTCACATGTCGACTTTGTGCTCTAAATCACTAGTCACTGGTAGCTCTTTACTTATAGTAGATATTTCTATTACAGTTCTCTCTCTCTCTGTTTACATACTGCATTTCTTCAGTATCTATATCTTACTTTACTGCATGATTATTTTTCTAACTTGCTATAAACTGTTGAGATGTACTGTACTCGCTCCTGTCCTGACTGGACCTGTTGAAAATATTACAGAGGACGGGGAGGAGGCCTGGGTGGATACCTTTGTAACTCCACTTTCTAAATAAATAATTGAGTATTTTTTTCTAGAATTAATTTAAGAATTAATTTTTATTCTTTTAACTAATTCGTTAATTATTACTAATGATTGTTGGTAATTTCTAAAATCCTTATAATTAAGGTATTTTACAATAATTGGATTGACTTGATGATTTTTCCTAATTATTATTATTATTGATTTTATAAATTAAATTCCTATTTAATAATTAATTTTTTTGATTTTTTTAATTTATTTGATTTTTCTTAATCATTTTAGCTATTCCTATTTTCCCAGCCCATTTCAAAGTGGGCCAAGCCCGACCCATTTGCAACAGCCCAGCCCGGCCTATTAGTTATTAGGTCGCGGGTTCATGGATCCAAACGGGTCCAGACCCGATAACCCACAGACCCGATAAACCGCATCCATTCCCAACCGTTATATATTTTCAAATCCATTCATTTCATTCCTTTTATTCCCTGCTCCTCTGCTGGAGAGACGACGACGACGACGAACGGACGACACCGACGTCGACGACGAGGCCTGCAGCGCCGATCGCGGCGGAGGAAGGCCAAGACTTCCAGAAGCTTCCTGATTCATCTCCACCGTTCCTTTCTAACCACCCAGCTCATCCTCGACCCTTCGATCTCAACGGCCTAACCGTCGATCGCCGGCCACCTGCCCATCCAACCGCTCCAGGCTGCCCGCTTGCCCGCGCAACCGCCTGCCCGTCACCGCCGAGCCTATTTAAAGACCCCCGCTCTCTCCTTCTTCTCAGTTCACTCATTTCCATAGGCGAAGCCCTGTCGAAATAGTTCCTTCTCCTTCTCCTTCCTCGTTCGAGCTTCGGCCATGGCGACCTCGGCGACGACAAATTGGTAGTAAGGCTCTACCATCACGAGATCTTCTTCTCCGAATCTCCTCCTCGGCAGTCTCGACGGAGCGCTCGATTCAACTCACGGCCGTGCCGTGAGCGACGTACTTCGATCCGACACTGGTGAGTGTCCTCATCTTCTTCGTCTATCTCCTTTCTTTTGATTCTTGAGTATTTTGATGTGTTGGTGATCGATATTGGAAGGGGTGATTTTAGGAGTGATTCTTGATCGATCTCTTTTCTGGAAGTTTGATTGAGAATTGTGAGTCTTCTTGATCTATTCTTGTGAATTCTCCAAATTTGGAGTCGATACCATTCAGATTGAACTCACGAAAGTTCCCTTTCGTTCATGCACATTACCTATTCGATGAATTGTCCAAGACAGCTGGGATACTCAAACTGGATACAGAGAAGCACTGTATCGGACTCCGGGAGCGTATCACACTGTGCAGGTATCGTGTAGCATCATGTATTATTTTTTATGTAGATACGGACTCAGTAACCTAATATTAGGACACCGGTCTAGTCGGCTTGTACCTTGTGACCAGTGGCTGTGTCCGGGCTGACTCAGACACAGGGAGGGATGTAGCATAAGGAGAGGAGTTTAGGTTCGGAGACGTATAGTATCAGTAGGACACAAGTGTTCAGGAGAGGGTTCGTGGTGTTAACTGTTGAGAATAAATTTGAATCAGACCTTGCTCTGTTTAAAACTCTAGTGGCCGATTATATTATTATACTGTGTAATTTCTGTAGGTTAAGTTCAGATATGACACTGATATGGATTAGTTGGGCTTTAGTTAATATTGTGTTCATCCAATAACGTCTTGGCCATGGTTTGGGCCCAAGTCTATGGGCCAGTATGGATTGATTAGAAGGTTTTTTGACCACTAGTCTTTGATAGGGGTTGGTCTAGACCCAAGCTTGGACATTGGTTGATAGGCGAGTCTTAGTATTTTGGTTAAGGAGGTATTTTGTGTAAGGAGGGATAGTTCTTTAATTTAATATTCTTGGATCATTTTATTAAAAAAACCCTTAGTATATGATTCTAAATACTATTTCCTATTTTAGGTTATTTGAAGAACTTGGACAAAACCCTGGAATCGAGGCAAGTACATGTACTCAGTATTACCATCATTGCATGCATTGCACTTACACTTGTTATCGTGTCATTATTGTTCTCGATCGATTGATTGCTTGCTTGCATGGTTTCTCGTGTCGGGTGGGGGACGTTCTAGAAACATGTGATTGACTAATATTGGACAAATATTGTCTGATAGCATACTCTGTATGCCCGAGTCCATTTCGTACGTGACTGATAGCATTGTCGTCAGACATGCCTGATTATTACGTGACTGATAGCATTGTCATTAGACATGCCTGATTATTCGTGAATGATAGCATATTCTATATACCTGATTATATATTAGTCCCCACATGTTGATAACGTCCAATTGCACATGTACACATAGTTAGTGCATATTTATATTATATTCCATTGTTTCTCTGTTCAGTTCTACTTGCTACATTGTATCATTTCATTGATCTCCATGGTGAGTTTTATTGAGTTACATTGTAATTTGCTCCTTTTCTGACTGGATCGTTGATTACAGGTGAGATGGATCCTTAGATTGTCATGACCGGCATTGGAGCTTACTTGATATCGAGACATTAGTTTTATGTATAGAGATTGATAGAATGTATTTGATTACATGTTGTTGTTGTATCATTTATATTTTATCGGCTTTGTACCCGGACATTCATGTATAAGTTGTAATAATTATATAGTGGATTGCTGTGATGGTTAGTATAGATTCCGTGATTAGATGCTGTGATGAGATACTCTTGTATTTATATGACTAGACGGCTCACTACCGCTGTCAACGACAGTGTAGGCCGGGCATGACATCGACCCGTACCCGATTATCCGGGAGCGGGGCGTGACATGGTTTTGTGGTGGCCCATGCAGGTCTCTATCTAATGGTACTTAGGATTAGAGTGCCATTGGAAGCCTGCAGAATTAGGAAACTCATCACAGCATAGGACCGTTATGATATTGCTTATTTTCTGTCTTTTCTATATTTTGCTAACACACACAGTACACCTACGAGTCACTGATGGTTCTACCCCTACAATTCCAGAGATGGCCAAAGGAAGGAAGGAACCCCATCCGCGAGGCCGCACTCCGAGTGTAGTCCATTCCGAGAGAGGATCATATTTCCTACCTATAGTAGACCGAGAGCGCTCTGGTACCCATGTACCACCTGTCACGAGAGCTTCTTCACGACACTCCATTAGTTCCATGAGGGGTACCCAGATGCATGAGCTAGTCCATGGGCTATTGGAGGCCCAGAGAGCCCAGACCCAGAGTTTATTGGATGCTCAGAGGGAGCAGACTACTATATTGCGGGAGGGTATTGAGAGACTAGTTAGCCCATTCCTACCACCACCACCTCCACTTCCCCAGACTACTACTGCCGCTCCACCGACATCTCATACTCTACCTCCCCTTCCCCAGACTACTACTGCCGCTCCACCGACATCTCATACTCCACCTCTACTTACTACCATACCGACTCCATCATACATCCCACATCCGCCATACGCTCCACATCTATCACATATTCCACCTCCACCACCCACCCAGGCTCCTGTACAGCCTACTACCACCACTTTTGTTCAGCCTGAGCCTATTTCTTTCATCCTACCTCCCATCCATACTCATGCATCTCCCACTTATACCCCTACTACCTGTACTCCCTACCAGAGAGAGGGTTCTATCTTAGACTTTAAAAGGATGGCACCTAGAGTGTTCCTTGGGACCGAGGGTATACTCTACGCTGATGAGTGGCGAGAGGATATGGAGAGGGTGATACGACTATCTAGGCTCCCGGAGGACCTCAAGGTGGAGGCAGCCGGCGTGCAGATGCATGATCTGGCACGTACTTGGTTTAGGAGTGAGCCTCAGCTCGCAGTACCTGGATTGACTTGGGAGCAGTTTGTGGAAATCTTCAAGGAGAAGTTTTTTTCCAGCAGTAGCTAGAGAGGCGTTGGAGCGCCAGTTTTAGACCCTTGAGCAGGGGACTCGCTCGGTTGATGAGTACGCAGCAGAGTTAGGATGACTTAGTCGATTTGCAGAGGGTAGAGCCAGAGATCCAGTCGTGAGAGCCACGAGATTCAGGCAGGATTTGTGCCATGAGCTTCGCTATCTAGACACGGCTAATGGAGCGACTACTTATGCTGGGATGGTCGCCGTTGCTCAGAGATTGAAGATTGATCTGAGCTTTCGACCCAAGAGAGACCGTGACATTAGTGGAGGAGGTAGCCACTCGGGACCACCCAAACGTCCCAATAACTAGCAGACGAAGACCTTCACATCCCAGCCTCCTCAGGGGACACAACAGCAGCAGCAGCGACCAGTTCAGCAGCCTTGTAGATTTTGTCAGAAAGTGGGCCATACCTAGCAGGTGTGTAGGAAAAGACTTGGACATTGCCTCATCTGTGGTGCGGCTGATCATCAGGCTAGGGAGTGCAACATTGCTCGTACAGCAGCAGGACCTTCGGGACTTCCACAGCCAGAGGGACGCGTCTACCTTATGACAGAGGAAGGAGCAGAGGCTATTTCGACTCCAGACGAGGATTAGAGACCGGAGGCATTCTTGCATAGTTGAAGCAGACCGTGGATCATTTCCCTTTGTGATCCTTTCGAGCATCTAGACTTTCCTTGTTGTTTCATATTCAAGCCTTGTTTCTAAAGTCTCTGTATTATTTCATATTGGCCGCTTGTTTGACCTTGCTGATTCTTAGTACCTAATAAAACTACTTGTTCACTTGCTATCATGACTTTGATTGTTAAAGAATTCTTTTTGAATCTTCATAAATCCTTGAAAATCTTCAGGATAAAGTTGAAAAAATATTCGACGGCTACTATGACGTAGCAGATGTGCACTGCAGTTATTTACCTGAATTATGGAAATTGAAAGTTTATTGCAGCCAGCTGCACACTGGCGAGGCATGGACTCTAAATTGAAGTAATTGCAGGTAATCATGGGCTCTCGGATATTATTGAGACTAAGTCCTAAATTCATAATATTTCTGGTATCGGATAAAGTTGACAGAGTATTTGGTAATACATTATTATCGGGACCATGGAACTGAAGGTTCACTACAGCCAGATGCATACTGGCGGGGTAGGAACTGTAGGGAAAGTGACTCCATATATGTATGATTGCCGGATACTATTGAAACTACTATCCTTGATCATGTTTCATGACTATCACTTTGTATCACCTTAAATCGTGCCAAATTCAAAATTGTATTTCATTGCTCTTAATCGTGCCATCTGAAATTTCGAGGACGAAATTTTTTCAAGGGGGAAGATTTGTAACTCCACTTTCTAAATAAATAATTGAGTATTTTTTCTAGAATTAATTTAAGAATTTATTTTTATTCTTTTAACTAATTCGTTAATTATTATTAATGATTGTTGGTAATTTCTAAAATCTTTATAATTAAGGTATTTTACAATAATTGGATTGACTTGATGATTTTTTCTAATTATTATTATTATTGATTTTATAAATTAAATTTCTATTTAATAATTAATTTTTTTTGATTTTCCTTTAATTTATTTGATTTTTCTTAATCATTTCAGCTATTCCTATTTTCCCAGCCCA
Source organism: Iris pallida (assembly GCA_029216955.1). Classification (NCBI taxonomy): domain Eukaryota; kingdom Viridiplantae; phylum Streptophyta; class Magnoliopsida; order Asparagales; family Iridaceae; genus Iris; species Iris pallida. Next base: position 7,693 of record JANAVB010035392.1, on the reverse strand, counting down.
TTTCAAAGTGGGCCAAGCCCGACCCATTTGCAACAGCCCAGCCCGGCCTATTAGTTATTAGGTCGCGGGTTCATGGATCCAAACGGGTCTAGACCCGATAACCCACTGACCCGATAAACCGCATCCATTCCCAATCGTTATATATTTTCAAATCCATTCATTTCATTCCTTTTATTCCCTGCTCCTCTGCTGGAGAGACGACGACGACGACGAATGGATGACACCGACGTCGACGACGAGGCCTGCAGCGTCGATCGCGGCGGAGGAAGGCCAAGACTTCCAGAAGCTTCCTGATTCATCTCCACCGTTCCTTTCTAACCACCCAGCTCATCCTCGACCCTCCGATCTCAACGGCCTAACCGTCGATCGCCGGCCACCTGCCCGCCCAACCGCTCTAGGCTGCCCGCTTGCCCGCGCAACCGCCTGCCCGTCACCGCCGAGCCTATTTAAAGACCCCCGCTCTCTCCTTCTTCTCAGTTCACTCATTTCCATAGGCGAAGCCCTGTCGAAATAGTTCCTTCTCCTTCTCCTTCCTCGTTCGAGCTTCGGCCATGGCGACCTCGGCGACGACGAATTGGTAGTAAGGCTCTACCATCACGAGATCTTCTTCTCCGAATCTCCTCCTCGGCAGTCTCGGCGGAGGGCTCGATTCAACTCGCGGCCGTGCCGTGAGCGACGTACTTCGATCCGACACTGGTGAGTGTCCTCATCTTCTTCGTCTATCTCCTTCCTTTTGATTCTTGAGTATTTTGATGTGTTGGTGATCGATATTGGCGGGGGTGATTTTAGGAGTGATTCTTGATCGATCTCTTTCTGGAAGTTTGATTGAGAATTGTGAGTCTTCTTGATCTATTCTTGTGAATTCTCCAAATTTGGAGTCGATACCATTCGGATTGAACTCACGAAAGTTCCCTTTCGTTCATGCACATTACCTATTCGATGAATTATCCAAGACAGCTGGGATACTCGAACTGGATACATAGAAGCACTGTATCGGACTCCGAAGCGTATCACACTGTGCAGGTATCGTGTAGCATCATGTATTATATTTTATGTAGATACGGACTCAGTAACCTAATATTAGGACGCCGGTCTAGTCGGCTTGTACCTTGTGACCAGTGGCTGTGTCCGGGCTGACTCAGACACAGGGAGGGATATTGCATAAGGAGAGGAGTTTAGGTTCGGAGACGTATAGTATCAGTAGGACACAAGTGTTCAGGAGAGGGTTCGTGGTGTTAACTGTTGAGAATGAATTTGAATCAGACCTTGCTCTGTTTAAAACTCTAGTGGCCGATTATATTATTATACTATGTAATTTCTGTAGGTTAAGTTCAGATATGACACTGATATGGATTAGTTGGGCTTTAGTTAATATTGTGTTCATCCAATAACGTCTTGGCCATAGTTTGGGCCCAAGTCTATGGGCCATTATGGATTGATTAGAAGGTTTTTTGACCACTAGTCTTTGATAGGGGTTGGTCTAGACCTAAGCTTGGACATTGGTTGATAGGTGAGTCTTAGTATTTTGGTTAAGGAGGTATTTTGTGTAAGGAGGGATAGTTCTTTAATTTAATATTCTTGGATCATTTCATTAGAAAAACCCTTAGTATATGATTCTAAATACTATTACCTATTTTAGGTTATTTGAAGAACTTGGACAAAACCCCGAAATCGAGGCAAGTACATGTACTCAGTTTTACCATCATTGCATGCATTGCTTACACTTGTTATCGTGTCATTATTGTTCTCGATCGATTGATTGCTTGCTTGCATAGTTTCTTGTGTCGGGTGGAGGACGTTCTAGAGACATGTGATTGACTAATATTGGACAAACATTGCCTGATAGCATACTCTGTATGCCTGAGTCCATTTCGTGCGTGACTGATAGCATTGTCGTCAGACATGCCTGATTATTGCGTGACTGATAGAATTGTCATTAGACATGCCTGATTATTCGTGACTGATAGCATATTATATATGCCTGATTATATTTAGTCCCCACATGTTGATAACGTCCAATTGCACATGTACACATAGTTAGTGCATATTTATATTATATTCCATTGTTTCTCTGTTCAGTTCTACTTGCTACATTGTATCATTCCATTGATCTTTATGGTGAGTTTTATTGAGTTACATTATACTTTGCTCCTTTCCTGACTGGATCGTTGATTACAGATGAGATGGACCCTTAGATTGTCATGACCGGCATTGGAGCTTACTTGATATCGAGACATTAGTTTCATGTATAGAGATTGATAGAATGTATTTGATTACATGTTGTTGTTGTATCATTTATATTTTACCGGCTTTGTACCCGAACATTCATGTATAAGTTGTAATAATTATATAGTGGATTGATGTGATAGTTAGTATAGATTCCGTGATTAGATGCTGTGATGAGATACTCTTGTATTTATATGACTAGACGGCTCATTACCGCTGTCAACGATAGTGTAGGCCGGGCATGACATCGACCCGTACCCGATTATCGGGAGCGGGGTGTGACAACCTTCTACGGGACAGCTCTAGCTGAGGACATCACCCCACTGCCTAGACTAGTTTAGTTAGGCCTTATCTTATTTTATGTTGTCTTGAGACTGTTTAGCTAGACTTTACTTCTGTTCAGAGATGATGAGTTGTATATATTCTTTCATATTCTGTAGCTGGGATATGTACTCTGGATATTTACTGGGATATTATCTTAGACTATTCTATTTTCTGTATTTCCTTGAGTTCCATATCATATTGTGCTTTCTTCTTCCTTAGTTGTGATTGAGTTCTTTTACTGCTATCTTACCCCCATTCGGGGAGTGTAAACTGCTTAGCTTATATTGTTAGATATTGTGACCTAGGACAGCGTTCTACCCCGACACTACGGCGTAGGCTGGGCGTCGTTACGTTCTCGTACCCTCACAGAGGGTGCGGGTCGTGACACATTTTTAGTGGTGGCCCATGCAGGTCGAGTTTATGTAGTGGTATTCGAACTAGAGTATCACTACAGCCTGCAGTAGGATTAGGATGTATATTTTAAAGGTACTCAATCACAGTTAGGATTCCTTGAAAGATTCCTGGGACGATCCTTGAGAATCTTATTTAAACTTCAATTTAAATCATTTCCCTTGCTTTGTTGCTCTCCCTCCATGATTATTGAATTTGATTTTGTTGGATCATTGTTGATTTGATTTTCTATCGAGATGAATTTTTATGGCCTGAGTTACGATATTTTTCTGATAACATATGTCGACGGGAATACAGGGATGGTAAAACGTCTACTTGGTTATGGAACCTAGAGTTTATCGTAGCTATATTAGCTGGCGTGGCGGAAACATAGAGACCTGACTTCGGATGTACGTATCTTGGTTATGAGATTTGGAATTTCTCGCAGCTATACTAGTCGGCATAGCGAGAATTCTTGACGACATGATTATAGAGGTGCATGCTCCTGTTATGGACTCTACCGTTTATCGCAGCCTTGCTTACTAGCGTGACGAGGATTCTGAGTATCATAATTTTTGGACAGACACATATGATTATCAGATTGTATCTTGGAAGGGTTCTTAAATATATCGTCTCTATCTTCATTCCAGTTATTATAAATTGTTTCCATCATCAAATAATTTAAGAGTAGAGATATTTTTAGCTTTATAGAGCTTATGCATATGTAGTTCTTTCTTAGTGTTACAATATGATGACTTGTGATTAGGCCCTTGTCTTAGGAATGATAGTATAGCCTGGCTTTCAATAGTGATTCTTGTAGCTAGTTCTCCTTTGTTGATATTTACTAGTTTTTTTCAGCCTTGACGATTGATTTATTCTTCATTTTCTTTTTCTTTTTCTTTCAGTATGGCACCCATGACCCGAGCCCGTCGTCTGAGAGCAGCTGCAGCTACTGAGAGTGTGCCTCCACCTCCTACTGTTCAGGAGGTAGTTATCCCTCTATCTGATCAGGGGGTGGTGGCACCTCCTGATTAGATAGGAGATGGTGGTAGCCTCGCCAGAGAGTCTTCCTTCATCTCCTGTCGTTCAGGAGAGAGCTGCAGATTTGCCTGAGATCGAGAGCCCTTCCCTACCCTCTGTACTCCATACTGTACCACCCGGAGGTTTGCTACTTGACGCAGCCCAGGTGTTTGCATTTTCAAGAAAGGTTGATGGAGTCACAGAGAGTTCATGAGGAGGCCATGAGGGAGCAAATCCAGAGGTTGCTACGTCTGCGGGACTCTGTGCTTCTAGGAGGAGAGCCTAGCTCCAAGAGGGCGAGGAGCAGTACCCAGTCCTATCCAGAGTTTGAGGAGTACCCATTTATCCAGCCTATATCATCATACCCAGCCCAGTCTCCTGTCCAGCAGAGGTCAGCTTAGCCAGAGCCTATCTGTGCCTACTGCAAGAAGTCTGGACACAAGTGGAACAACTGTAGAAAGAGACTAGGATTGTGCCTATTCTGTGGTTCAGCTGCACACTGGGTGCAGCACTTCCCTGATATACCTGCCCTAACCAGGGCCCTGCTTCAGGAGGGAGTTCTGGTTCTCAGACCTAGCTGGAGGTGAGTTTTGACCTAACCTTAGTTTTCCTTTTGTGAATTTTGATGTATCCCTTGCTTGTATGTTTTGATACCTTGTGATTGCCTAGTACTGTAGCATGGTTGGTATAACTAGATGAGACCCCAGACTGATATTGCATGCCATGACCCCATAGGTTACACTTTCAACTGTATGATTTAAATAGGTATCTGAGACTATGATTGCTGGGGGCTTAACCTAGAAGGGGCGACCATCTTAATTTTGAGGACGAAATTTTTATAAGTGGAGAGGATTGTAACACCCATTTTCCAGAAGAGGGTAATTTTATAATTATAATTATTTTTAATGGTATTTATTTCATATTATGATTTTTAGTGATTTTTATTTTTTAAACTATTTAAATTTATGACTTCTGATTTTTGGTGTTTTGCTAAGTGAACAGTAGAGACTGCCTACCCTAGAGCCTAGCCATGTGATTAGGGTATTTTTGACATTTTTAGGATCATTTGGGATTTACTATAATTTAATTGAATTTATGGAAATTTTTAGAATTTATTTTGGAATTGTTTGAATGAGGGTTGACTAGTGTTGACTAGGAGACAAACCTAGTGACTAACCTAGGTTAAGACCACTTGGTTAGGTTAAGTAAACTTGGTTTGACCTAATTTAGTGAGGGTTAAGTCATTGGAACTTGTTTGGAGAGATTTGGAGTTGATTTGACTAATATGGCTTATGACTTCATAAGTCATGATTAATGACTTAGGTTTAATAGCCCATAGGCCCACACCATGAACCAACCCTAACCCTAATCAGCCCATGGCAGCCACTATTAACCCTTTTCCTTCCTATTTAATGCCCCTCAAAGTTAGGGCTAGCCTCCATTAGGTTTTCTTGCCAAGTTTTAGAAAGAGGTATTTCCCATCTTCAATAAATCCTAGTGAATTCATTTTTATTCCTTTTTAACCCAAACAAATTGCATTGAGTTCTAAATTTCCTCTCTTTCTGTTGGTACCAAGTGTTCTTGGCTTTGGAGCTCATTGGAGGAATTTGGCCATCAAGAGGAGCACCTCTTTGTGGAGCTTTTTGGAGCTTTTGATACACATAGGTAATTTTAATTCCTCACCATAGAACCCTGTTATTTTTGCATCATTAGGGAGCCCTATACCTAGCCTAACCGTAGGAATAGGAATCCCCAAAATTTGTGTCTTTCGTGTCTATTTTGGACATGTATCAGTGTCGTTTTTATTGTGTTTGTTGAAATGCCTTAAAGGACATTTCGGTTGATTTTTTAGGAAGTATTTGAAGAAATTAAGTTTTTAGGTCGCTTATGGGTTTCTGATTGTTTGGACACATTTTTGTCGTCGGGGACGTACTGGACTCGTGCACATGCCTGCCGCGCGTGTACAGTGATCCCCTGCTGCTCGGGGTCGACACAGGATACGACACGGCACCATGTGCCATGAAACTTCGTGGACACAGGGGGCACCCACTGACATCATGTCCATGAAGTTTCATACGACCTCGATGTGTATGCGCGAAGAAATTGCGCGCGCACTGGCCACGCACTGGCTGTGTTCTCGCCAACGGCGACTCTGATACGCTTCTCGTTTGCGGACACGGCGACACTAGGACCCAATTCAGGGCATTGGACACGTGACCCTACACTAACAAACACCTACACACGACCACGAGACACGAGATTGCTTGTGTCATGTCCTATTGGACTCGACATGGCTGCACGAGACAGTGCACTCGGGTGCTCTGTGCAGTGTCTGTTTTGCTTGGGACACTTCGTGTCCAACTCTATGGACACGAGCTCATCCCAATTTCATGTTTAACTATGCTTTTGTGGCTGCACATTGAATTGAAGGTTTGATTAGGTTTTGAATGAATAAACTGCTATATACAACACTGGCACTGATACACAGTCCTGGGACGAATCCTAAATCTAATTCCCTGTTTAAACTGAAATTGATGATAATTTGCCATGTTAAATTTATCACACATGATTAGTTATGTTCAAATGTTGGGTTGTGTTTGATGTTAAGAATTTGGATTTCAAATTGGTGAATGGGGAAGTTCATGTTGTCAAATGTTTAACTGAGAATGAAGGAATGGGCTAAACTGAGTTTGGTGAACTGGTTAAACTGTTCTTTTGAACTGATTTAAATGTTTTTTTCAAGGTATATAAACTGAGTTTGTATGGCACTGTTATCATACATGTGAACCTGTGTATGTAACTGAGATGGGTTAAAAACTGTGAATTCCTCACTGATTGCCTGTGAATCCGAGAACACAGTTCACATACACACATTAGTTTAAATCCTATGCTACATTGAGTTGGGTTCCTTCATATATATATTCTGAAAACTACATCTGAAGTTGTCCCCTGTTTTTACTATATTCACACTTAATTCACATTAATATGACATGGCTAATTGGCTCACATACATGTGTGTTAAACTATGGTAATGATGATTGATGGCTGGTCTTAAGTTTTTAGTTTCGATTTTTATTTTTGAAGTGTTGGACTGAACATTGTACTGTCAACTAGAAATTGATTTCCTAATTTCCTGTCACATGTTCAGTCAATCCCTGCACACTATTATACACTGCCTACATTGCCTAATACACATTGATACATGTCCTACACATATAGAATCTGGGAATTACTGTTTTATGAGAATAATGGACTGATATGTGAAATCTGAAATTGTATGTGAAGTTCATATTGAATTGGTCTGAAAATGGGGTTCATTGAATTCGAACAAGAGAACTGAAATGGGACTCTAGATAACCTGAACATTCCTTTAAACTGATTTGATTCACTGATTTTGCATTCCCTGTTTACACGAGATTCCTCATTTCATTAACTGAAATTTGTTCAAAAACCTGAGCATGTACATTGTTAAGCTGGTTTGAGTTTTATTTCAACTGAGATTGACTCTTTTCTGTATACTGTAAATGAATAATAAATTCCTGATTTACTGTCAGCATTGCTTCCTTTGAACTGGTATGAGCATGTACATTGTTAGCTTGGTATACATTAGCCTATAGGGTTATAGTCTGTATATATATAATAGAGTGTGTCTATAATAGAATATATAATATATATAGATAATATATATATATATAATATGTAGATTATATATATAATATATATTATATATATA